>OY978527.1:59622492-59789700 GCA_963854835.1 Megamerina dolium | reverse complement strand
TCGATTTTTCATTTGCCCCTCGAGTGGACTGCATATTGATTTAGAAAGTTTCTTTGCAGCTTTCTTACAAACTTTTGGACAACCCGAGAGACTGCGATGGACGCTACGATGTGCTTGCACATGACCACGACCATTACAGCCAGGCGTGGGACATTTAAGTATTTGCCTCATGTAAGGTCAATACTGGTGGTGATCAGGAGGCGAAATAAATTTTAAATTGTTTTGCATTAAAAATCAGTTCATAAATATAGACGACGCTTTTACACAACACTTTTACTAAATGGCATTCCACAAAAAGTAGACACATCTAAATACAGAAATCGATACTACATTTAGTAGAGTTTGTTAGTATTAGTCAGTTGGAAATTTTTAGAGAGTGTTCCTTTTAGAGTGTCGTGTCAAAAAATAATCTTGTTTCTTCTATCGAAATTCAAAGATCGCACTATGCATTTTATGGACGGCATAAATAACCATCTCGGCGGTTTATTGCAAGAACTGTGGATAAATGTTGGTCTTAGAAAATCTAGGAAGAGCTTAGAATATTGGTGAAAAATACCGTCATCGTTGTGCGTGGAAGCAATTCATTCAAAGAATGTAATAGAATGACACACGTCGTAGGGTTGCTGAACCTTAAACGAAATAATGTTTTCACATTTGAAGTGAAGAGAATCTACTCTTCAGACGCCATTACAATATGACAAACGTCCTCAAAACACCCTACAATGAAATGCAATACCAGATGCTCCAAAAAGCTTGCAAAATATGCAGGCCACAACCTTTCAGCCTATACCGAATATCAAAATATTTGTGATCTCATTTTTTTGGACCTTTGTTATACAGAGCTCTTTAGAACTTGTTTCAATGCAAATTTTTACTTTTGAGGAATTCACCTCATGTTAGCCGATCTCAAATGGAAGAACTCTTGTGGCATCACTTTTTCAGAGCTTTGTTACAAAGTTTTTCGGGAAGCTTTTTCTGTATTACAGTCGAAAAAGCTGCAATTACTAGCCAACTGGTGGGCATCCTAAAATATACGTTAAAATTTGCTGCACCGCTGGCTACCTAATGAACTACCTTGGAACTACGACACTCTAAAAAAATACCCTTGAATTGATTATGAAATTTGTTAGACAGTTAGACAGAAATAGATACAGTTAGTTTGAGAAGAGAAGGGAAAAATAGCGACAGATAGTTGTTGTTGTCTTTTGAGACACGTTTTAATGGCCACTCAAAGGCCAACTACACATCTATAAGTTATAATCTCTACCCCACCAAAATAAATATAGTAGTAGTAGTAGTAGTAATACGGTTTCGAGAGTTGGAAAATCAGAGGCAGAGAGAGAGAGACAGAGAAAGAGTGACAGTGTGATGGAGAGAAAACACCTCATGCACTAAATATATCAATGTAAACATACATACAGACGCACATACACACACTCACTCACACAAACATGCTGTTATCTACTCGAAAATACTAAGAAAAATACTTGAACTTACATTCTGATGTGACTTTATCACGTTTCGGGCAACCGGACAAGCTGCAAATGGAGAATGTAATGAAATTTGGTATTTAACCGTTGGTTTAGGCAGGCAGATAAGATAACAGGGCATATGAAAATGTACGTGAGTACATGCAAAATATAGAAAATACCTTCGATGGTGCGAATACAATCCGGTTATGTGTCCTCGTCCATTACAACTGGGCGTCGGACATTTGGTACCATCTGAAATTTATACAGGATGACACATACTGATTAAGTCTAGCTCACACCTAACATATCATATACTCATAGAATATATCATATCAAAAGTAGACTTATTCACACACATTCACACACACACATACACACACACACACATACACACAATCCATTTTTAATAAACTTCATTTCACTTTGTTTCTTCATCTTTTAATTAATTAAAAAGAAATGCTCGCGACGTTCACATTCACAGCACATCTTTGCCTTTCTCATAGAATACGAATACATCATACATGGCAGAGCATACATAATTTCGAGCACTCTTTCTTAAATAATAAATTAAAATTTGATGGAAAACAGCTTTGCATTATTTACTTGAAAAGTACTACTGCTACTACTACTAATTACACACATCCATGAATATGTTTATAAACAGACAGTACGAGAAATTTTTATAAACTCAAAAAAAATATATATATTTCCTAGGAGGAAGTTTTTTGAAATAAATAATGCTAAATTTTTCACTATCATTTACTTTTATTAGATTTCTCATTCTTTTACGATGCATTTTAGCATAGATGATGGCAACTCATGTAATGAAACAACTTTTTCAGAAAAATTTTCAACATAAAAGCACATATTCGAGTAGTTTTTATTTTAAGAAATATAAATGAGAGTATTTTTACTAAACTTCGGAAAAAAAAATTTTATAATTTATTAAATATTTTTATTTTGTCTTTGTAAAAATTATGACATGCATAAATCTTTGTTAATCAATAATAAAGCTAAAATTTATGTTGTTTTTCCAGAGAACAATTTCAGAATAAAATCGACAGATTTCAAATTATTGTATTTTAATTTGATTTTTTTTTTTTTTTTTTGATTTTGGTAATTTTTATGAAAAATTTCAGTACTTTAATTTGAGAAAAATCTTACAGTAATATGAAACTTATTCCACCAAAAGCTTCCATAATTTTGTCAAATGAAATTTTCGCAGTCATAATTCATATATATGCGATAAATTACGCGGCTTCATTGTGAGTATGTACTTTTCAAGTGGTCTACTGTAGCTTGTAGCTCTGGTCGAGTACAACACAGAATCGAATTTAGAATTAATTTCTAACACCCTGTTTAACAGCCAATAACTTAATCATTTCCCAACCGATTTTCTAAAAGGAAAAGGTTCTGAAAAGATGAAAAATTGGTCTTTTGAAATTCTTGACTCGAAGATAGTAAATTGGCAACTTTCTCTCATTTTTGCAGTTTTGATAAAAAAAAAAATTTTAGTTTCTAAAATATTGTGAGGGTATTCTAAAATTGCAAAAATTCTGAATAAGGCGGCTGTTTAATTACCGAAATCGATAGAAAATATTCGGAGTTATGATAATTATTCATAGGACGGAAAATGCCAAAAAGGAATCTGTGGGAATGTGACCGAGTTATTGATTCGTAAATGATGGAAGTGAAAAATGATAGGTGTGAAAATATTGTTAAGGGGAACTTTTAGTTGCGAATAAGTTTTTAGTTCATTGTTTTAAATGTTATTAGCACAAAAACCACTCGAAATTAAAGCAATGATTCGTTATGCATTGGTCAATGAATGCGCAATGGTTTGGATTGATTTTGTGGCTGCTTACATGATCGAAATTATTTAAATTCCATCCATAAAAAACTCAGACATCTATATAGTAAAATGAAAAGTGCTTTATTTGGAAAAAAAATAAAGTAACTTTACAAATTTCGGCAAACTTTTGGATTTGCCCGGTTGAGAAGAATCCTAAAATTTGATGCATTGATTTCAAATCTTCGAGTGGTTCTGGAGTTTTGGAGATACAGACATAATTTGTTTATTTTATTTATTTTCAAGAGTAGTTTTACTACTATTTGAACAATATCAGGAGCAAGAAACTCCCAATCTGACTGCAAAAGGTTTAAAAAAAAAGATACTCTAACAAACCAATATATGCCACTTGCAATATTTTCAATAAATTCAGGGGTTTTGTTCAATGGTTTCAAAGAGAGTTTTTTTTACCAATTCATTATCATTAAAAATCGACAAAAAAAATTCGGGAAAAATACAAATCCTTCGAATATAGTTATGCTCTATCTACACCCCTTAGGGGGCTGCTCTATAAAATTGAAATTTTAAAAAATTGTCTACAGTTCCCAAGCGCGAAGAATTCATTTGTAAAAAAAAAAAACTTATGAAAGATATATGTGACAAAGCTCAGAAAAAGTGATGTCTACCAGAAACAGTTAAATGCCAAAAAGTGGTGAATTTTAAGTAATATTGAAATTAATAATGAACAATAATAATATTTTTCAGGAAAAATTTTAATATCTTTGACTTCTTGAGAAAAAATTTATTCTCAGTAAATATTTATGAGAAAATACTCTCGGTACAAATATTTTGAATAATAAATTCAAAGAAATCCTACACTGTTAACAAATTTAATTTGAAAATTATATTGAGTTTATATAAATTTCAACCATTGTACATAAATAAATACACATATTCACTCATGTCATGTCGCAGTAAACATAAAAACCCGTCTGTGGCATATATATGTGTCTTTATAGTATGTGTGCCTGTGTGTGTGTGTGTGAATGAGCGGAAAGGTTTTTGCAAAAATTTTAGAAAATATTTCTGTCTACTTTTTATTAGAAAACGCGTAAGTATGTGTAAATTGAAATGTGTGTGTGGGCGCGTGTGTTTGAAAAAGATTGAATGAAACGAGACAGCCTCTGTCATATGTAAAAACTTATCTTTTAAATTAGAATTTAATTAAAATAAACATGCCATCATCCATGACAAGGTACATAGATGATATTTACCTATGCATACATATACATACACACTATACTTATGTAATGGAAGTATTTGGTGTAAGTATAGAGGTAGATAGTCGTGAGCTAGATGTCGAAGGAGTTATTAAATTCCTACAAATGTATGCCTGTCTATATGTGTACATATCGTACATGAGTTTATATGTGAGCTCCTATCTAAGCAACTAATATTCGGATGCTCTGCTCATTCTATAAGTACATTCATGTCTGATTTCAATATATTGTGATAGAAAAAAAATAACTGTTTCTCTATGTCTTACTCCACTTTCAATCCTGTTCTATGAACCATTGAGTATTTAAGCCTAATAAGCAACATTAGCTGTAAGCTAAAAGCGTTTTCTAATGACTTATTATACTGAGTCTCAGGCAGGCAGGGAGGCAGGCAGGCAGAAACTATTTCAAAAGTCATTCCTCGCACACGACACATACTCACACCTGATAAGCACATACACAGCACACATGCACACATACGAAGTCATTTACTTAAAGAACTACAACAGCAACAACAACAACAAATAGCACATTAATGCCGACATAATGACAAAATAAATATGCGAAAGTGGTTTAGAAAACGTGCTGCTCCTGCTCCACCACTCTTATTGTCGCCGTCGATGCCAATGTACTTAGATTATTTCTCTAATAATAATAATATTTTTGGGTTGGAAAAAGATGAATTTTATAAATTTCACAAGTGTGGCATACATACGTGCAACAACAGTGCGCGGAAGCGGTCGGAAGGTGCGACGTAAAATTAGTATAATAGTGGCAAAGGGTTCTACATACATTCGAATCGACGACTCCAAAGAACGTGTCTAATGACTTTCATCGTTGTCATTCTCATTGTGGTTGTTGTTGTTGTTGTTGTGCGTGCTCCATACCAAACAAAGACTGAGGCTGAGGAGTTGTCTGAGTTGTCATGTCATGAGGCATTTTAAACGACCCGACAAGCGTTGTATTAGCAAAAGACAAAAGCGGTTAAAATGTTGGCAAAATGCGCAAATAATAACAGTACTTATTGTTATTAGGTACACATTATGGATGGATGGATGGTTGGATGGATGGAAGGGGTTGTCTCTATTCACGTTGCGTATTTGCTTTCTGATATTTCTCCGATTGTAAAGATGTTTTGCAAATTGAGACAACATGCCTTACACTGACTTAGTATGAGGTTGTCGTGAGACGTGAGCTAACGACTAACCTAACTAACGACTACCTGAGCGGGGGGGTGGGGTAGGTAAACTCAATGCAACAAGAAGCACAAGTTTACGCCGATCGATTTCGAAAACGAAAAACAACAATCAAAAAAACAATCGAAACCGAATTGTGTGTTTGTGTGTAAATGATGTGTGGGCGAAACTTACCGCGATTCAAGCTGCCAGGCGAATATGTTGGCTGTGGTACTGTGGCGACCAAACCGCCACCGCCAGCAGCACCAGCACTGCCACCACCTGTCGTCGTCGCAGCCGTTGCTACACCACCGCCGCCGCCGACCGCACTACCGACAGCCGATACTGTGACAACACCCTCGCGTGCAATATCCTGCATAACAGATGCCGCACGACTACCAACCCCGGCCGGTTGCAATATCGTATATTGTTTAGTGGTATCAGCAGCACTGCTCGCCAGAGCGCCAGAGTTACTCACATCGGACGCGGACGTTTTATGTGCTACACCTTCCTTGTGATGTGAATCACCCCCAACAACAGCTGATTTCATTTCGAATTTCCCATCAACGGTGCCCATATCAAGGCTCGATGAGTTCGGTGGCGGTGGTGGCGGTGGCATGGCAGTGGGAACAGATGGTATACGTGTACTCAATAATGACATTCCACTGGGATCACCGCAGATGGAATGATGCGGCTCTTGCGGTGGCTGTGCGTAACTCAAATACATGGAATTGGCTGCGTCCGCCGCCGAACCATAACCCGGATAATGGGCAACGGTTGTGGGCGGTGGCGGCGGTGGGGGAGGCGTTACACCAGGATACGATACAATACCATTACGCTTTATATCCGCGGGCGGTTTAAAAGCGGACGCCTGTGAAAAGGCTGTCTTTTTGCGATCATCATTGGACGACAACTGATGATCCGGATGCTGAAGGTTAAGACGCGCTTGATCGTTCTCTTTTTGCCGGTGGAAACGTAAGAAATCAGTGTTGTACGTTTCGTCGTAGCGTTTGCGAATCAGATTCGATGTTGATGATTCATATTTTTGTTTCTCCTCAAACAGATTCTGAAATGGTGGCGGATCTTGGACATCCTGATCTTGCATGCGATACAGATTGCTACGAGCCTCTGGCCAACTGCCCGAAAGGCTTTTCAAAGCTGCCTGTGTTTCACGTATCAGTGTCTCATCGTCTTGATCTTCGCTGCTGCTGCTGGGAGGCTTATTGGCGCCACCGCCACCAACATTATTCACATGTCGATCTGGTGACTGATTGTGATTTGAAATCGTTGATGACATTGTTGTATTGTTTCTAGTATTACTATTATTAGTATTGTTATTCACCGAACTACCTAGTGTTCGTTTCTTCTGTGGTAATATTGATTTATCCTCTTGTTTGTTATTATTATTATTTATATTATTATTATTATTATTATTATTATTGTTGTTATTGTTATTATTATTATTATTCATATTGTTATTATTATTCGTTTCGTCATCACGACTTGAACGTTTTTTACGTTTAATTGCCGTCTCGTGATCCTCCCCTTTATTATTATTATTGTTGTTATTATTATTATTAATATTATTTTCGACAAAAGTGGTGGTCTCCTTGGAAAGTGGTCGTTTTGATAGGGCCATTGCTGTTGTTTGATTCTTTGATTCTATGTAGATGGCATCGACGATTTCTGTTTTAAATCAAATATCACATTAAATATAAAATATATTGTAGTATGTAATTTGTCTCAACTAAATATGAATAATAAGAAATAGTAGAGTTGAGCTGAGATTTCGATTTAAAATTAGGAAGAAAATCAAAAATATTTTGAATAATTTGACTCTGGTGGGAATCAATCAGATTTAGATCTAAAAGATATTGGAAGTATTGAATTTTGAGCTCGACAGAGACCCAGAATACAGAGACTCAGAAAATTTGCTGGTTCCTAATGGTTTCAGAGGTTTCTTAAAAACACATATTTCATGTGAAGGTTTTCAATATATAAATAGGATAGTACAATCTCAGTGCGTTTAAAGCTTCCAACGGGGTCTCACAAGCAGACTTGTTTTACTGAGAAATAGCCTATTCCAATCAAGCGAAATGATAGTAATAATTAGTTTTTTGGAAAATATGTAGAAGCCGTCAATTTTTGGGGACAAAGATAGTGTTTTATTTGAAGTCATCAAATATTTTCATGGGGTAGAACAAGTCAAAACTTGAATTTAGGCAATCAGACAGTAGCAATTGCTTCTTCCAATCGGGTGAAATGACAGCACAATCACCAATCACCATATTAATGACAACATTTGTGAGTCATCAAGTATTGGAAAATGTTTTGATTTATGAGAAATCATCACAAATTATATTGCGATGGCTCAAACTTTAAATTAAATTCATCATGAGATATTTATTTGCTTAGAGATTAGAAAAATACCTTAAATAATATTGTACAAAAGACTTCGATCGTCTAAATGAATGGAAATCGAATGCAGTAATGTCGAAATAGTGGCAAATATTTTTGCAATGTGGGTGCCGTAGCTCAGTGATTAGTGTGTTTGCCTTCTGATCTGTAGGTCGTGGTTCAATACCCGTCTGATGCATAACAAATTTAATATCGAAAAGATTTTTCTTTCGAACGGTACTCACCTGTCGGCAAGCAATTGGCAATTCTTCCGACAGTAACTACTTGCCATGAAAAAGCTTCTAAAAAGAACTCTGTGACAAAGCTCAGAAAAAGTGATGTCACAAGTGTTCTGCCGTTCGGAACCGGCTAAAATAAGTAGGTCCATTCTAATACTGTCCAAATTTAAGACGCACAACAGTAATGAAAGAGAAGCTCGGCCAATGAGCCCTTTGGGGCTTTAAGTGCCACATATTTATTTTTTTTTATTTTTGCAATAATCTCAACACGTAATTTTACAAAGATTGCAGTTTCGATATGATATGGAACATTTTTGAAACAATTTGCAAAAGTTTTTGCAACAATGCCTGAACCTTTTGTTTAAAAATTGTTTTTTTCAACATGTTTAGCTATATAAAAAAATTTCGAATTTTCGATACGAAAAAATCGACATTACTGCAAGCATTTTTCGACATTAATGCATTGCACTGCAAAAACACTACTTTTAAGAGCAATCATGGGAATTCATCAAGCAGATTATGATTAATTATGAATAACTATGATTTCGAAAATATAAAATTACAAAAAAAATGGTGAAAAATTTCTTTTTTGATTAAAATTAAATTTTGTTTCTTAAAATTTTTAATTTCTTGTTGCATTGAATTTTGTTATTGAAACAAAATTTCAGTTGAAAATCTTCACAAATATGTTTAAATTAAATTTCTTGTTTTTTTTTTATTTTTCTTACTATTGTTTGTCTTTGAAATATTCAGAAAAAATGTATATTTTAATAATTTTTACCTATTTGCCTATTCTTTTGTTTGGAAAAAAATGGTCACACACTGAAGCAGCTACATGTATGCAGTAAGCTGTTGTGATTACTTCCTTGATTACATGCCTTTGTTGTTATTGTTGTAGTTGTTGTTTGTGTAATTCTATTTTAAGAAAAATCTTTTTATTCATTTAAACACTGCACTACACTTATTTCTTGTCATTTCACTTTATAGCCATATCGTATGTGATGGCAGTGCACAGAGAACAGGTGGTAGTTGAAAGAAATGAACAACTTTCGTTTGTTTTTATGTGAAAACTTTCCCGTCAAAAACTTTTTGCTTTTTTGCAAAACTTGCATAAAGTTGGGTCAAACACGCCTCATAAAAAGTATTTCTCATAAAAAAGTCGGTATGTATTGATGAGTTTTTCAAAAAATAAAAAAAAATAAAAAATTAAACACGGCCCAATACTGCTTTTGTGAAGAAAAATTTTGGGTTAATTTTTCTTAATTTTTTTTTTTTTTGCAACTTTTATAAACAATTGTTACACCATTCAAAACACTGTTACACTTTGTCCATAGAACTGTTTGGACACCACCGGCTGCGTTCTGGCTAATGAAAAGTTTTTTTTTTTGTAACACTATGCGATGAGCTATAAAATAGTTTATTGTTGTTGGACAATTTGCTGGATGCACCAAATGCCAAGTGGCACACATATACAGTTATATATATGTAGTATAAACTCATTCATATATAGAGGCATAAATAATCGACACACACAATCGAAATCACTCACGGAGCGCCCGCCGCTCACACAAACACAACAGAAAACAAATTTTGCGTTCGACAAGGAAACTCCAAAAGCGCGCGCGTCTCTACCTGTTCTAAGTTCGCAACTAACTGGCATCAAACTACCCAAGCAGAGTTTTCCAAAGTTGTCGAACTTTCGAACGCAATGAAAATTGCAGCCAAATATTGCTTTGTTGTTGTTATTGTTGTTATTGTTGGTGGTCGTGGTAGTGATGGTGGTGGTGGTGGTGGTGGTGTTCGCCACAAAACTGTGACGGGTGCTTTCGTCGGCTGATGTTTGAGATGCGATGCTATGTATATTTCGGAGTATTTTCTATGCTCGCTCAGCTCCATGTCCTCAATGTCTACATTTGTAGTCCTTTACAAAGTGCATTCTCTCTTTCTCTCTCGCTCTTGCTATCTCGTTTACTCTCATTTCATCGGTCGTCTCTTTAATTTATCGAAATCAGTCGTACAAATATGAGAGCGGAGAGTCCCAAAAATATCTGTAATTTTATATCATTTCGATACAAACTAAAATTTCGAGTTGAATTTTAATTCAAAAATTTATATTATTCTAGTAGAAAATTCCTTTAGAGCCATAAGAAGAGATTTGATGCTCTCATTTTTAGTCGAATATTGCGCAGGCGCGCTAAATTTCCCCGCTAAACTGTTGGTGCTCGTATTTGATGGAAAACTGTTCTACAAGAATTCATAGCACGTGTTTTTCGGTCATATGTACAATCAAAATAACTTCACATGAATAAGCACATTTCTCCTGCAATAGTTGCATCATCATCACCAGCATCATCATCACCATCATCATCATAATGATTATTATCATCTCTAATCTCGATAGCGACGACAATATTAGCTTGTGCTAATTATAAATTCCTTCATTGTCAGGCTGGTGTTTCGGCGATTTTTGACTTTTGCATTTTCAAAACTTTCTTGGCATTTTATTTGTTTTGCAACACTTTTGCGTAGCAAATGTGTATGTGAGTGTGTTCCGTCGGCATTTTGCAATACACTTTAGTGACCGCCGGCTATATGAAGAATATCTTATTGTGAGGGTAATCAACAGCTGAAGCAGTACACGACTTTTTTCTACGGCCGCCATCGTTAGTCGTGTATTTACAGAGCCTGTTAAATTTTTTTTTTCTTTTGCTGGGCGTACTGAGTATTACCGCAATTTTAGTGCTTGTCTTTGTGCCTTTGTGAGTGCGACTTTGTTTACTGTGTGACAACTCGTTGATTGTGTTGCAAGTTGTTCCATTACCATGGAAATGCATACAATTTCCTAAACTGACATACTATTTTTTTTATGCCGAGTGTGTTTTTTGTTTGCAAGTGTTCAGATGTATGTGTGTGGGTATATCGTTTGACACCTGCAACTTTTATAAATTACTAGCTGTTACTGTGTAGTGATATAGTATACGTGCATGTTTGTTCATAAGTGTGTGTTTATACCTGTGAACGTGTGAAATTTTTATGCAGACTTTTTTTTAGTTTTGTTTACTTTTACTTTGTGGTTTGGCAGGCAAAAATGAAGGGTTTGGATAGTGGACTACATATAATAGAAGCATTACCTACTAGTTGGGGGGATCGTTGCAAAAAATAAGCAATATAATTCTTATTTGCCGTGGTTAACTAAAAGCTTTAATATAAGAAAAATATGATAATTCTTCGAAATCTCTGCATTATAAGATTGCAAATTTGCAAAATTTATAAGTATTACCTGCATAACGGACGTGACACTCCCACATATATAATATTAAGGAAAACAAAATACAGAAGAACGCATCTAATACAATTTGTTTGTATTTTTATAGCGTAAAGTGCTGTTTAGAATAGAGTTTTATATGAGAGATAGACTTGATTTTCATCCAATTCCTTTGATTTTCGAACTGGTCTATTTATTAGCAAAAATTATTATATGTACCAAATTTCAGCTTGATAACTTTATATTTTGGTCCACAAAGTGTTAAAACTTACACTTAAGCACATACTTTTATATGAGAGGTAGGTATGATTTTTCTCCGATTCAGTCTATTTTCAATTATGTCAACTAATTTGATAAAATAATTATACACACAGAGTTTCAGTTCGATAACTTCAAATTTTCGACCGTAAAATGTAAAATACCACATTCAAGAACACACTTTTGTATGGGAGGTAAGCATAGTTTTCAACAAATTAGGCACATTTTATAATACATTCATTTGGTACTTAAATAGAGAGTTTTTGATTGATGGGATTATATTTTTATGTGTTAATTGTAAAAACACAGTTTCGATAACAGACTTTTGTATGGGAGGTAGATGTGCTTTTCATTCGATTACATCCATTTTCTAGCTAAGCTATTAATTGGTGAATATTAACATAAATACCAAGTTTTAGGTTGTAGTCATTGCATTTTCGTGCCAAAAGTGTGAAATTATACATTTGAAAACATACTTCTATATGGGAGGTAGGCGTGGTTTTCAGCCAATTTCGCTCATTTTTTAACACATTCATTCGTTGGTGAAAATAATAATTTGTACCAGCTTCATTGATCTATAAATACAGCAGATATCGTGTATACTCGCGACTCTTTAAGCAGAGAGCATTGATCCAATACCTTTCCTATTTCTCCATAATGTTTATGAAGTGTATTATTTTTGGTCCCTATTCATAATTGACTTTAATAGAATGCATGTAAACATCGCATTGATCGCTGAAGTAATACTACAATATATACCTTTTTAATGCTCTACTACTACTAGACGACTTTTGCATGAAGAGCCCAAAAAGTTAGACTTGCCATCATCTGACATATGTCTAACGGTAAAAAAATATTTTATATACACACACACACACACACATAGACATCATTCGAATAAAATAATTAAAATAATTACAAATCCACAAGAAAGTAATCGTAAAGATTGAAATGTCATTTCAGCGTCACGCACGCACGCACGCTTGCACGCAAAAATACACACACACATACACTCGCATATACCGCAATGAAATTTGAACATAATACCTCTAGGATATAATGATGTATGAATGTATGCAACAACAACAACAACAACATCTATACCAATGATGCTTGCTTGCTAGTACGCTGTTGCCTTCGCCGCAACCGCCTGAAATGTGAACGTTTGCAAATGAAGTTTTCGTGAAAACCGAAAAATGCAAAAAAAAACCATCAACAATAACCAGAACAACAATAACAACAACAATAAATGCAACAAAAAAGTCGAATTTCTCAAATTTCTTGAAAATTACCACACGCACTCATTTACTCACTCATATCCAGCAGTACCTAATAAGTAATAATGAAGCATATGAAGTGTACCTCCTCATGGCAAGTGGAGAGCGCCACCATCAACAATAAGAAGACGCATTGGTATAAATGGAAAATTCATCCAAAATTGAAAAACTCCTAAGGAAAAAATTCATTTCTTATGTACATTAGGTACGTCCATAAACATTTTTTTTTTTTTCCTCTATGCAGGGGAAAAGTTTTGGGAGAAAAATTTGATTTTTATAAAAAAACAAAAAATATTAATTTTCTAAAAGTTAGGAGATGATCTACTTCAGGACTTCAAAATCATGATCTGAGTCGATTTAGTCTTATCTGTCTGCCTGGCAACATAACGTAACTGCTGTAATTATGTAGCAATCAAGCTGCAAATTAGTACAAAGGACGATATTCTCGAACAAATAGATGTTTCCGAAAATGAGCATAATCGGATAAAAATCATACCTACCTCTCATACAAAAATATATTTTCAAAGGTATATTTTCACACGTTGAACATGAATACAATATGCTATCCACCTCAAACTTGGTACATATAATTTTATTGATTAGTTAGTAGACTGGTTTAAAAATTGGTGCAATCGGATTAAAATTATGACTATCTCCCATACAAAAAATTTTTCTGACGGTATATTTTCACATTTTTCATACATGAATATAAAGCTATGTAGTCAAAATTTGGTATTTATAATTCTATTTAATAGAGAATACACGTGTTTGAGTTTTGACCAAATCGATTGAAAACCACACCTACCTGTCATACAAAATTATGTTTTCGAATGTATATTTCTAGACATTCGGTACGACCATATTAAGCTATTGTGCTAAAACTCGGCATTTATCATTATTTGAATGAAGAAATAAATATATCTAAAAATAGTTAATATTGCACGATAACCAAACCTACCTCCAGTACAAAAGTATGCTTTTTTGAAAGACTATCTGTGTTTCTTTCATTCTAAATTTATATTTTGCGCCTTTTTTTTCTACAAAACTTTTTCAAAAATTATATTTTCCAAATTTGAACAGTCCTCATGTACATTCATATACACTTAGAAGCGTCTCACGCCCCCCATCCAGTCCATTGTCAAGCCACACGAAACGCAACGAAATGATTGACAGCACATAATTAAATTAATTGAGTAATCCTTTGGCATCGCAACAAAACGAACGAACGAACGAACGAATGAAACTAAATATGGGGGAGGGGGGAAGGAATGTGGCGACGAACACAATGCAGAACACGCAAAACAACAGCGACTTGGTTAAATTCCCAGTGGCTGACTGGCTAAGGTAGTGACACTATGAGAAAACGGGTTAAGCCAAAATTTTCAGTGATTTTCATTTAGTCTACTTGAAGATGAACGCTGAACGGGAATGTTTCGCATACTCATTGACAGTGCTTACGACTAGAACGTCACAGGAGCTAAATAAGAAATGAAAATTTTTAACGTCACCATCAAAATAGTCGATGCGTGAGTTCTATGGAGACAGAGTGCTGCGGTGCGGTGCGGTATGGTGCTGATACAATTGTGGTTTCCTGTTGATGTGCACCGCTTTTGTCTTAGCAAACAACCGCAAATACAAGGTCCTTTAGTTAAGAACTGTTCTCACTCCCTCTCCCTCTGTTCATCATGCTCTGTTCTCTGTTGTGTCGTTGACAACGATGACAACGCCGACTAACTGAATCGAAAGTAGCAAGAAAGAGCTAAGAGAAGGGCTGCTTTTGTTGCGAAGCGAAATTAAAATTAGTAAAAATGTTCAAAATGAAGTAGTAATACACGCACAGCACAATTATCGCCAATCTTTAAAAGATGTACAGTAAGTATAAAGCGTGTTCAAAAATTGAGCGCTTAGCAAAATTAATGAATACATACATACATACATATAAGAATGAAAGGATTAAATTTACAACGAGATTTTTGGTGTTAAGTGCTTTTGCTACTCAGCAACAACAGACAACAGTCATTAAAGGGGAACAACAAATACTCCATTGCCACATTATTGTGGATTTGTGGCAGCAACATTGGTGACAATGATGAGATATGGTAAGGATGAAGGGTGAAGATTTACACTCATTTATTGTATGAGTGTGAGCTGAAAATATGTAATATTTGATTAATTCAAAATCGAAGCACTGAGAATCCAACCATATTACATTAGATAACAGCAAATACTCGTATAAAATATACATTTGTAGGACATTCTTGTGCTAAAAGCTTTTAGTTGTTCATTTGTCGACTTTGTTTTTCACCAAAATACACACACACACACACACACACACAGATACAAAGAGACAGTTGAACACCCACGTTGACATACAACAGTGTTGCCAAAAATCCTTTCGCACCAACACATTGTCGTACTCCATCACACTACATCATACATAATCTCAGCCATCATCATCATCAGCATCAACAACCGCAAAACAAAATCCGCCAGCTTATTTATCTTGAATTACTCTACTGTTACTTCTAAGGAGAGATACTAGGATGGCAGTATCAACAAACGAAAAAAACAAAACAAAAAATTCATCTCAAAAGGACAAAAATCCAAAATCACAGCTGGAGTCTTTGACAAACTGAGCGGCAAAAACGAAGAGAAAAAAAATTAGAGCTAAAGCGAAAAACGATATATCTCAGCTTCTTCTTTTTATTTACAAAAAAACTGAAATCCATTTGTATTGCTATGTCTGTTTAGCCTTTTTAGACGCTTTACTATGGAATCGGAATGCAGTTGACGGCAGCACCACGGTTGTATGTTTTAGTTAATTCAAATGTACAGATTCCTTCAGATTATTTCATTTGACTTTCTTTCTTATTGCATATGCACTGTTTCGAATATCCGTCTGTTCTTGTAATGAGTTGATTATGTTTGGCTTTCAGTAGATAAAGTGGATGATGGGTGGAGTGTAGCGCGTCATACATAAACTGTATTTAAAATGGTATTTTTCGTAAAATGAAAATCACTTTTTTTTTGGCTTTTTTAATATTCAAGTGACACTCTGACTGGCTGGTTTTGGTTTGGTTTGGTTTGGTTTGGTTTATGCGACATACTGTTCTTCTGGTGGCTCTATAATTACGCCGATGATGAATGAGCCACACAACATAGAGTACACATTCTCACAACACTGCACTCCTTCAAGTACAGTGGCTTGTTTGCATAAAGACATCGAAGAAAAGTTTTAGAAGCCATATGCTTAATGTTTGCCATATTTTCTTATGCTAACAACTTCCTCAATTCTGAAGATGGTCTTGGGTTCGCCACAAATCAAACTTTGAACTCAGATTTCAAATTTTTGGTACAATCTAAAGCAAAAGAATGAACATTTTTTTCTCAATATTTAATTCCTCATCTTCAAAGTAATCTCCTTCAATTGAAATAAGCTTATGCCAAGGTTTTTTCAAATTCCTCAAATTTCCAATAATCGTCTTAATTGGGACGGGCCTCAAAGTTATCACAAAACTTTTCTTTATATATTGTATTTTACCGTCTTCATAGTAATCGCTCCTAAATCAAATTGACATGTTCTTCCCATCGTCAAAGCATTCCTCAGACAGACACTTAAAACCCTGACAGACGGGAGTGTTAATCTGGATTAACGATTTAATTCGAATTAACTCGGGCATTAACTGCAGCTAATCCGCATTAACTTTACGAGTTAATTCTCAAAATTAAAGAGGATTAGAGCAATTTAGGATGGCAACACTGCTGAAAATTTCTATTGTATATTTTTCTCGATCCAACTTACAAAACAATAGATGTGTTCGCTTCTAAAAAAACTTTCAACAATTAAATCCAGCTGTCAATTACGAACTGTGAATGTCAATTTGCAAGTTTCTGATAGTTTTCAGTTCACAGTTCACGTACTTCTTGTAGTTTTTCTCATATCGAGAGTGACAGATGACAGAAATTGATAGTGATAGTAATGTAAGTGAGCAGATCTAATAAAACAGCAATCAGCTGTTTGTTAATCTGCAATAGTGCCGTCTGTCAGGTAAGTATTTTATTCGAATTAAGTGTGTCGTTAATCTGGATTAACGCTTTTGTCTAGGCTATTACACTAATTACCTGCACCAAATTTTTGATTTCCTTGACTTGATTCTTTTCAGCAGATCCCCGATAACCGTCCAGCTTCAGACCAGTCCTCTTGGGATATTTTCTAATATTCATAAATTACCCATGCCATTTTCACTGGAAGCGGCATTCGATTCACATCATAATTCTTCAACGCATGAGAATTAAAACATGACATTCGACACCGATAACAGAATCAGTACTACCAACATAACAGCAAAAGGGAAAGCTTGAAAAAAATAAGGCAAATTTTGAATGAATTTACGTTTTACGAACAATTTTTACGGTCTTATAGAGAGGTATGGGTATTATAGAAATTCATACAGGCATTCGATTTGCATCTTTATTTTTCAATCCATGAGAATTAAAACATGACATTCGACACAGATAATAGAATCAGTACTACCAACATAACAGAAAAAATAAAAGGTTGAAAAAAATAAGGAAAATTTTGAAGTATGGGTATTATAGAAATTCATACAGGCATTCGATTCGCATCTTTATTTTTCAACCCATGAGAATTAAAACATGACATTCGACACAGATAACAGAATCAGTACTACCAACATAACAGAAAAAAAGAAAGGTTGAAAATGTAAGGCAAAATTTGGATGAATTTTCGTTTTACGGCAAATTTTTACGGTCTTATAGATAGGTATGGGTATTATAAAAATTCATACAGACCAAATTGAATACTACTTTTATCAAAGTCGTTAAAAAAACTAAATCGTATCTGTGAAATCTTGATAGAAAAAAAACATTTAATTTTTTTTGAAAAATTCTAACTATAAAACTAAAATTTTCAACGTCTAGATTTTGTTAAAATCATATTTTGCATATATTTTTGAATTAACACCCTAAAACATAACTAAAATTGCTTTCTTCAATATTTATATGAACAATTGGTCGACTCTTCTGCAGTTGCAAGATTAATTTTTACCTGGTTGTAGTATTAAATTTAAAATGTCAATAATTTTGAGGTTGGTAGTATGAATAGGGTTCATTTTATTTTGGTGAATTTTTTTCCAGAGTTGAATCACTGTGTCAGATTTTAGCGTTCCCGTGGTGTCTTGGTATACGAATCCGGTGCAAATTTATAATTTTCTTTTACAATTAGTTGTCGCGTATTCTGTTTTGTATGCGTAAGTATCTCTGTTCAAATGTACTCATACTCGTACTCGTATTTATATAAAAATGATATGGTATGAGTATGATTATGTATATTGACTGTACGATGGATTTTTCCTTTGAATACAAGTTAAATATTTATTTTCATGACTTGAATAAAATACGCGACAATCTCATCATCATCATCATCATCTTTCCTGTAATAGACAACACTTGTAGTTAATCTAAAGACATTTACTTAAGGAAATTTATAATTTTTTTTTTTAATATGAATTAAATTCTCTAAAGCAATGTAAAGCATAAATATTGATAATATCTGTAATTACTCTACATAGATTTAAATAGGTAGGTACATACACTTGTAATCATATGTAATCCCACTTGTATGTTCAATTAATTGAAGTTGTGAAATGCTATTAAAATATTACTACCTATTCTTATCATCATATCGTATCTGCTGACTGACTGCTGACTATATAACTACTCAGTCAAGCAGTTATTATGCCATCTATCGTACCTATATGTAATTATCTACACACACACACAAATAAATTATGCGTACTTCAATTAACACCTTCTTGTATTGAGCGTGTGTTTACATTAATTTTATATATTCATACTTATAGTTTCATTAAAGCGTTTTAGTTAGTTAGTTCCCACTAATGGATTTGCAATAGAATCGTTAAATGCGTGAACGTATGGATGAATGGAAGCCATCAAGCAAGTATGTAAGCTTCATTCATTTTTAATTGGCAGCAATTAAAACTTCAATGGCATAAAATCACTATCAGCACCAGTTCTATAAACTATGTAACTATAGATTGTTATGCGATGCAATGTACGAGTATATGTACGTAAGTATAATGTAATTGCCAATAGTTGCACGCACTATGCGTTTGTGGGTGAGCAACTTTGTATAATGCGTGTTTAAAGGCACTTTACAGCACTTTATTGCTATTGATGCGAAATATTATCGCACCGAGGTCATGTCAAAACAATGTAAGAATTTAATAAGAAATTTGCGTGGCAAACACAAATATCAATCAATGCCTTATCGATACAATTAACAAGTACCTATCGAATAATAAAGGATGTTTTATGTGCATGTCTGAAAAGCTATATTTTTGAGGTTAGTAAGGAGCTTCAACGTATTCTCTAATCTAAACATTTCAAAATTTGAATTTGACTACTCTGGTCTGTCAGATAACAACCGACTTAATTCTTGTTGTGGCGCTGTGGAAGTTGCGCCATCACCCCCAGGTTCATCCTCAACCTTTAAAACATCGCTTTTCGGTTATTTTTGTAGGTTTCTTCTTCCTTTTAACTATAGCACTGTGATGCTTCCGCCATCATGCTCAGCTTTTTTTCTAACCTCGTTTTTCGGCTATTTTTGCAAGTTATTTGACGAAGGATCCCAATTCAGTGGCTCAAAGTCCCTAACATGTGACTACTCTCTATGTTTAGAGACAAGAGAGAAAATTTTGTTTATCCCACAGAAGTGCTCCTAAAAAAGACTAAGGCTAAGACTCTTCAAGCCATTATATACCCATTATACACCCAGTGCCCATATTAGAGTTCCTCGTTTCAAAGGTATTGAGAAGCATTTCCTTACCAGATTAGAATGAGAACTTCGCTTAATGTTTAGACTTGCCTGGAATAGGTAAAGCTTACTCCATTTGTTGGTGGATTCGTCTTCTTAACCGTAGATCCTAGACTTCTTAAAGAGCTCTTTTAAAAAGCTCAGGGCAAGTGATGTCGCAAGAGTTCTGTCGTTCGCATCCAGCTAATGTAAATAGGTCTATTCTGAATTTCTCCAAATTTAACACGCACAACAGTAATGAACGGGAAGCTCGGTGATATAACAATTGGCTTTCTGAACTAAATGTGTCCTCTCATAGAGAGAGAGAGAGAGAGAGAGAGAAGGAGAGAGAAGGAAGGAGAGAGAGAGAAGGAGAGAGAGAGAGAGTTTTCAGAGGGTACGGCCGCAATAAACAACCAGTCAATCGTCTAAATAGTGAACAACTGTTGACTCCTTCGAAGTGCTTGGAAAATACAAGCTTCCTATGCACACTATCGAAGGCTCTCAGACATGGTGAGTTCCAAATAAGACCTTTAATATAAATGTAACCCTTTCTTATTAGTTAGTGGATTGAGTACCCTTAGAGCAGCGCAAGCTATTGTTCTCTAACCCGCAAAGTACTATAAACTTCGAAGAATCTTGACAGAACTTCTTTGCCACTATTATTGTGAGCAGAATTACCTCACTACAAATGACATAACACTTTTTATATCACTTTTCTTAAATATGACCACAGATGAGGGAGCATGACCTCAGATGAGAGAATGCTCACAGTTTTCAAGAGAAAAGTCCTACGCAAGATCTTTGGACCTATTTGCGTTGGTGGCGAATATCGAATAAGGTACAACCACGAGCTGTATGAGCTACATGCCGACACCGACTTAGTAATACGCATAAAAATTCAGCGGGAGCTCTGGCTAGGTCATGTTGAGCGAATGGAAGAACATGACCCGGCTAAGAAGCTGTTATATTCGGAACCCGCTGGTGAATGAGGCAGATGCGACAGACCCAACCTCAGGTGGAAAAACCAAGTACTGCATAACCTGTCAGCGCTTGGAATCTCTAACTGGCACCAGCTAGCGAAGGAAAGAGTTGGCTTGCAGAGCATGCTAGATTCGGCCTAAATCGATTTTCGGTTGAAATGGCCATATAAGTAAGTAAGTAAGTTACTTAGATATGTCACAGTGCTCTTCTAGACGCTTTGTCGAAACACATACTACTACCATTGAATAATTTACGGATTACTTCCTGACAATGCGGCACCATTTATATGAACAAATGTTTTTCCTTCTGAAAAAATACAGTGCAATTGGCTGAACTGGAAATCGAATGGAAGACAGTATCAGCAAAAGACCAACATATGAACTACTCCATTTCTATTCGCACAAAGTATAGTGAATATAAAATTTGATTTGACAAATATTCCGATAGTAAGTTCTTTACGTGTAAAAACAACACCCTCTAGGTTAGAGCTTATTTTAATGCTCTTCCCTTCCACCATCAATTATATAAATAGGTAGATACTTAAGTATATGAACCCCAGTTAATTCTCAGGCATTCCCTTAGTATTTAATTTCTAATCATATTTAGTGTAAAAATATCAATAAAATTTGGTGTGATGGGAAGGAAATGGGAAAATGTCATGTACTAAGTATACAAGTGTACGTACATATAACAATTGTGAGAACAATCGTTTTACGATAAATTACACACAAACATATACTCATACAACAAACACTTATTATGAAAATAACGCTAATTAAATTCAATTAAATGGCAATCAAACAATGTCACGCAGAAGTCAAAAACTGCTTGGCCGCTTCGTATGTACATAAGTATTAACATAGTATAGCTTACACGACAGGACATAATGGCATAGCGGACCGCTTCTATGAATTACTCCTATTTGAAGAAAAGTAAAAAAAAATCAAACAAACAAATAATCTGGAACCCACTTATAGAACGAATGAATAAAACGCTTATAATGCAATTTTAATGTGGGAGAATATCACACACACACTCAAACACATACGCTCAAAATACGACAAATGTTATATATTCAGCAATTATTTTTTATTTCACTTAACTTTTGTCAATTTTTTATTATTTTCTATTGTTTTTTTTTTTCTAATTTTTCAGGTCCTTTTTTCTCGCTGCCTAAATGAGACGAGTGGAAACGAAGAAAGATAGAGAGACAAGGCAAAAAAAAGACAATATAAAAAGCAATTGACACGCGATGTAACAACGAAGCAGTATCTACCAAATCTACAACAACAACAACATCAATAAACGAAAAAGTTATGTTGACAGAACAAAAAAAAAGGACATGCGAATGACAGAAGTCATTGTAAACTGTTGCCAACACCCCAGCAATTTATAGTTGCTATCGTTATTGTTGTTGTTGTTGTTGTGCTTGATTTTTATTTGTCTGAGTTGATTATCAAAATGGACAATTCATGTTGCAATGAATGTTAATTTTAATGTTGGCCTGTTAACCTGTTGACAAACAGTTCATATACCATAGATACTCGTACATTGCTGCGTGATTGTTATGATGGAATCATCATTGTTGACTATGTAAGTATGTATGCATGTGTATATATGTATACAATGTTGAACAATGCTGAAGAAATATTTAGATTATATCACGTTTACTAATATTAGGCGAGCATCTCTGCGATATATGAGTTCCATATTAAAGCATAATCCACATAGATTTATATATCTAAGGGCTCAACCCACAAAAATAATTTTGTAATATTTTAATACAATAAAATAGAATTTTAATAAATTTCAATGCAGCTGGCCTGATCTGAACCGACCAATTCACATGCTCTGCACACATAAAGGGCTTATGCACTAAATGAATTTTGGGGTATATCCTTAAACATTCAAATGTTGGCTCAAATGTTGTTGGTTCAAATATCATAATTCAGCAAGTAAAAATATTAAAGTTATACCTAGAAAACACCTTGCATGATACTTCCACTCTTCAAATATTTATTAACTTTTCATATATGACAGAGGAGTGTACAGAAACATCTATCATCGGATGGTAATAGTGACTTTGCTTTGACTCTTGAAAAATTATTGTATTACACTCTACAATGATAATCCGCGTGCTAAAAATTAAAGATGGGATTTTAAGAGGACTAAAAGGTGCTAAATTTATTTAAAAATCGGTAGTAACTCTCCTTGTTTGCTTCGTGTGGGCATTGGAGATGACGGATAATGTGGTTTTTCAATAGCATTTACATCCTTGGATTACAGGTATGTAGCTCGTGCCAAATTTCATCGAAATATTTTTAAATATGTTCACGTTATTGTGCGAACCAATCAAATGACTGAAGCAGAGATCGATTGGACGGGCATCTTTAACCTGATTATGAAGCCGGAGCTACCTTTCAATCAATCAAAAGAGAGCGTGACGTTGGAACAAGGACAAGGAAACCAGAACAAGGTCTCTAAAGGATATGAGCCCTATAGCTGATACCTCTACGACACTAGAATCTCCTCTACCTTTTTAATGAAGGATAGAATTGATCTTGTCGAACTTTTGATAATTGAAGCTGGTGTTGGGAAACTCAGCTGTAAGTGTGGGGCGAAGTCTGACCAAGGCCGGACATTCGCAAAGTATGTGGATTGATGTTACTTCCTCCTCCAGACAGAGTCTACACTCCGCGTTAGAGAATAGTCCCATTTTGTGGAGGTGGTATTTTAACCAGTTATGTCCTGAGAGATAGCCGGTTATTAGGCGTAGGTTTGTTCCGCTAAGACTAATTCTGTCAAAAGCTACATCGAAGCTGATGAGGGTTTGCGCTTGGCGGAGACCTGTCAAATTTGTCCATTATAGTAGGTATTTGTCGTGGTAAGGTTTTTCTAGCATAGCTTTGGCCGATGCCCAGCTAATACCGCAGAAATGTTCTGAGCCCGTCAGTGAATAAGACAAGTCAGCTCTCGCTAGTTCGTCCGCCACTTCATTGCCCTCAATTCCGTTGTGCTCCGGCACCCAACATAATGTGATCTTGTTTCGCATAAAGAGTTTTTGTAGGATAAGGAAGCATTCGGTGACCAGTTTTGAGGAGAACTCCCATGAGGAGAGAGAAGAAGAAGAAGAGATGTTATGGCAGCATGGCTGTCTGAGCAAATAAGAATGCGCGCTCCTTTGAGGTGGTTACATATTTCTAACCAAATTAAATACATATATCTGTGGACTTATGTGCCGGGTATAGTTAAAATCTGAAAGTAATTACAAAGTTATCAAAAGCTGTTTAGTGTTAAAGATCTTTTAGGTCAAATTGCTTGACGTTTAGATCAACTCTTTCAAATAATTCAAATGATATTAAGTAGAGGACCAATTCAATAGTTTTTAGATCTTCAAATTTAGTTTCAATCTAGAAGCAATTTAAAAAATAATCTGTTCTTGCCTATAGTCGTCAGATATTTACTTGCCTTCTATACAAACTATGGATGATTCCACAGAAAAGATGCAAGGAAATTTTTTAGCTTACTAATGGTATTAGACCTAACCTTATCCTTATGGGTAAACTAAACTTATGACAACCATTGTGGCTAACAAGAAATGCACTAATTTATATAATCATGAATATATTTATGTCCATTGTACATTACCAGCATTTACCGCAGGCTATGAAGACGGCTACTCATATACTCATACTAGCACACAAAGAAAGAGTGAAAACTTGATTATCATCATATAAAGTTAGCACTAATTTGTTGCTACTGTAGTCCTACACTAATTTTCTGACAGCATAAACCACTTGCCAGTGCAATGTGGTTTTGAACCCCTTTTCTTTAATTTTTATTATTTTTCACACATATATATAATTTTTTTATAACACCAATGTCCCTGGGTATCATCATCACTGCTGATGAAGTAAATCACATTGAAAGGTAAGTATGGTTGTATGCAAGTAAGTGGTAGTAGTACTAGCTAGGTATTAAAAGAGGCGCATAATTGCATTTTTATTACTTTGTGTGAAAAGAAAATGGAAAGAAAACGATAAAACCGCTGGCTCAAAGTGGCAAGTGAAATAGCAAATGGACATTCATCATTAACGTTATCATCATCAGTTGTATGTAGTAGTATTAGTAACAGAAACAACATAAAATCACACCATCAACGTCACCATTTGTGAAGGTGTAACGTTTTTCTGCAAAAGGGTTACTTCTGGTGCTGTTTCTTGAACAACACCATAGTTTGGTGACCAGCATCATTAGTATGCTGCAAAGAAGAAGCAGAAACATCCAAGCAAGAAAAAATACAAGTGTACAAAATAATAATATAAACATAAAAAGGAACAACAATCATAAAAAATAAATACCGCACAAAGAACAAGAAAAAACGTTAATCATAAAAATGAAAGCATGGGGCAGAGTTTACTTAACATAAGATCTTCTCATACATAAAACTCATGATGAAATAAAGAAAAATCAAAATAAAAAAAAAATACCAACAACACTATGTCCAGCTGTG
The DNA here is from genome assembly GCA_963854835.1 of Megamerina dolium. Taxonomy (NCBI): domain Eukaryota; kingdom Metazoa; phylum Arthropoda; class Insecta; order Diptera; family Megamerinidae; genus Megamerina; species Megamerina dolium. The sequence continues at coordinate 59,764,219 of OY978527.1, read as the reverse complement.
ACTTTTTCTAATCAAACAACAACAACAACAACAGTGGTAGCAGCATGAATTCAATAGTAGCCACTGCAGCCACAACAACCACGGCAACCTCGCAGTCGCATTTTGTAACTTTTGAATAATTTTAACCCAAATAAAAAATGATGTGAATCCTTAATTAAGCTAAACGGAAGTAGCAGTAATAATAACAACAACAACAACTGTAGCAGCAGCCATAAGCTAATGAAAATGCAACAAAAAACAAATAAAAACACTAAACTCAAATGAATTCAAGAAAAAATGTAGATGACATGGATGAAAAAAACAAAAATAGCAAAAAAATTATAAACTTCTTAAGAAAGCCAAGGCACATGTAAAGTGTGTTCTTTAAAATCTAGAAGTTTCGAGAGGAAATAAAAAAGGAATTCAATGGCGCTAATTAGCCTGAAGACTCTTGAACAAACTTATCGTGCAGTATAATCGAGGACACTTTAGAAGATCCGATTACGAACTGTAGATTTCTTGTGATTTTATGTAATTTTTCTGCGATTGGTCACAGAGCTCTCTCAGAGATAGTTTCCGTCATGTCGACATCAATTATAAACAATTTTTGTAAAATCTTTTTGAACAAAAATGATATTAAGTTGGACTCTCTCTGAGAGGACACACTTAGGCCAGAAATGCCCATTGTAATACCATCGAGCTTCTCTTTCAATACTGTTGTGCGTGTTAAATTTTGGACAGCATTTGAAGGGACCTACTTATATTAGCCGGTTCCGAACGGCAGAACCCTTGTGACATCACTTTATCTTAGTTTTGTCACAGAGCTCTCTTAAGAAGCATTTTTTGCAAATTGTTACTGCCGCAAAAATTGCCAATTCTTGCCGGCAGGTGGGTACCGTTCGAAAGAAAAATCTTTAAAATATTAAATTTTGTTATGCTTCAGCCGGGGATTGAACCCACGACCTACAGATCAGAAGGCCAACACTCTAACCACTTAGCTACGACACCCATTATTTATGGTTTAAGTTTAGTAAAAGATCAATTCAATTTTTAAAAATAAATTCCCCAATATAGAAGTGATATTGCTGTGTCAGTTTATTCATATAAATCAATGCCCAATATTCTTTGCAATAATGTCGAAAAATTTTTTATAAATTGGATATTATTGCTAAAATTTTGCAACAATGCCGAAAAGGCAATTCGAGACATTTTCTGTTTGGCAATATTTGAATTTTTTCTTTGAAAAAATATCGAAAAAGTGCCAAAAATGTCGATATTATCGCAACAATTTTCGACATAAATCCAATCGACCTTAATTCATGTAACAACTGAAAGAGCAAACTACAACACTGAGTATAAAAAATACCATGATTGCTTAGTTTTATGTAATTTTTGTCATTGAATCTCTATTTCAAACCACGATACGCATAAAGAACACCCTTTCGATGAGAAAAAGAGAAAAAAGGAACAAGTACAGCAGTAAATGTTGATGATTTTATAGTCAAAAGCAAAGTGCAATAACAACCACGTGGGAATTATACTATTTGCCTGACACGTTAGTACACTTAAAACTCTAGGTTGTTGTTCCTCTATTGTCCTTTCCAATAAACGAAAACAACATCTTACAGGCAACAAGACAGTAATAATAAAAATTCAAATTCCCTTTAAGATTTCAAGACGAATAAGCCAGTTGCATTTCAAGACACTTCTCTGCTTGCGCCGTCATTTTCTTTTTGGCTTGTCCAATAGCACTTCTCACACTTGTACGAATTGTCGTGGCACTGTCGAACAATGTATAACGCCGCAACAAAAATTGACAAATTGATATTTGCATTTAAATTGAAAATTTACATTTGTACACGATGACGATGATGATGATGAGGTTGCTGACGACAAACAGTGGTCCTGTTTGATTCACACATTTTTCATTTGACAACACTGCTTAGCATCATCATCATACACATCGACGACGTTGTTATTATTGTGTGCGGTCACAATGGTGTAATTTACTTTAAATACCGTATTTTTCGTTTTCTTCTCCTTTTTTCTACTATTTTTTTTTTATTTTTATTCTACTTCTTATATTGAGTCCTGTGACTCGTCGTTCCATCTCTTTAGCATATATATTTAAATATGGTTTTCTATTTTTTTTTTTTTTTGGTTTTAAACATGTTTTGACAATTGTTCATACTAACGTTACGAATGTCAGTCATATCATTTTGTTGACATTCGACATCAATACACATAATAGTTAGGGTGTTGGTTGACTTGACAGAAGGGCGGGCGATCAATGAGAAAACATAAAAAATAGCCTGCCTGATTTGGTTGGTAATTTGCATTGCTCTCCTTTGAGAATATAAAAACATCTTCTTTTGGAATATTATTTGCATTATGGAAATTTTGAATGAATATAGGGAATGAGTAAATGAAATGAAAAAATAAATAAATATGGAAAAAAAGCAGAAGAACAAAATGAAAGCTCATAAAAATTATTTTATTATTTTTATTATCATTATTATTATTATTATTGTTCATTTCAACGAGAAGAACCAAAATTATATATAATGATGGAGTGAAGGAAGTGCTCATATTTTAAATGTAATATCTATGCAATTATATTCTTTAATTCTCTGTTATATTTTATTTAATTTAAGAATTCGTATTTTTTGCTTTGACACAAAAAAAAATTTTGCATTAGAGAAAGAAATTTTAGCAATATTGCAAAATATTTTTAACATTAATTCATAAAAGCAGTAGTATATCGTATAAGCTCCATAAAAAAAATCAACTCTATCTTGGGTCTTAGGGACTAGACCTCAAATCGGGTCACTGGCTCCATTCTGAACCACTCTCACAACTGAACCGTTGATGGTTCATATTCCACTGTACATCTTCATTAGGAAAATTTCAGCAAATAATGTCCTCCATTTGCAGATTAATTCATCTGTTATCTCCACTTACACTGTGACAGCTGGAATGAGCAGGGATCTTCGTTTGGAGTGGACATTTCTCGTTCATTTTTCCTTCCATACATGAGTGAGAAGATCCTTTTTTTTTTCTGCGTTACATAAATATCGAATGTGTCAAGTGATACAATTATGGGTTAAAGATGGACGATGGACGACGGTTGATAAAAGCCTAAACAATGCAAGGATTACTATTTTCTCAGATAATCATCCCATCATTAAGGCCTTCTGCTTTTGGAACTTTATATCTAAACCAATAGTATTTATAATTGGATAAAAATCTCTGAAACTAAAAAAAAAATAAATATGTGTCACTTAAAGCCCCGAAAGGGCTCATTGGCCGAGCTTCTTTTCCATTACTGTTGTGCGAGTTAAACTGTGGACAGTATTAGAAGTTACTGTCGGAAGAATTGCCAATTGCTTGCCGACAGGTGGGTACCGTTCGAAAGAAAAATCTTTTCGATATTAAATTTGTTATACTTCAGCCGGGGATTGAACCCACGACCTACAGATCAGAAGGACAACACACTAACCATTGAGCTACGGCACCCACATAAGTCTCTGAAACTGCTATTGGAATAACATCCCTGTTCTTAGGTAAGCAACAGTGCTTGACAAAGTTATATTGACTTGGTTTCCGGGTCGTTGTGGGGTTTATGAAAATAATATTGGATATGAAGTAACCAGAACGGGTTCAAACATACATTGAGATTCTACAGATTTCCACCCGGTAACTCCTTGTGAACTGAAGTAAAACCCATTAGAATTTCTACCATGATGGTCTCAGGTATGGCAAAGGGCTCATCAAACTAACAGAAGTTTCAATTCTAAAATTCTACCATATTTAAGATTGATTATAAGTTACTTGTCAGGCAGTTACAATCATAGATATCTCCTTCATAAAATTTGTCCATTCAAGGAGACGGCTTTGCTGGAAGACAAGGAATCAAGAACTTCTCTGTTACTATCGGTTCTAGCCCGCTGGATGAAAAAAATATCCAGCACAGACTGCTTCAATGCACATGATAAAAAAAAATCAGCTTCAGCAAAGGATGGCTTCGGTATCATTAAGATAGCAGATGCCCTTTTGACTCCCCTTTTTGCAAATATCTTTGTTCGATCTACACAGTCGATTACGAATTTTCGCGTATGTATTCCATTGCAAACTTCAAAACTAAACGTGATCAAATATTTTTACAAAAAATTGCAATAACCTCAAATGAACCCGGAAATCGAAAATTTATTGTACTGCTTCATAAAGGAAAAAAGTCAACAACATCAAACAAAATGAAATTAGAACAATAATAAAATTAGAAAATGAAAAAGTTTCAACAACACAGTTTTAAGTTTTATTTAGTCATTACACTGATTATGATGATGATGATGATGATCATCATCATCATAATGATGAATATGACGTTGACAGCGGCGGCAAAGTTTGACACCAATACAACTAAAAACAAGCACACACACACACACATACACATTTTTTATAAATGAGTTATACCGTTATAATGTGTACAATAACTAAAGTAACGGGTTACAAATAGCCCACTTTCAATAAAAGTTTTGGTCGCTTTTGTCTCCTTTTACATACGTACGTACAAGTATATGTATTGTACGTAGGTAAGTTTCATTCATCGAGCCACACTAACTACAATACTTTTGGGTAATTTTTTGATATTTAAAAGAGGAAATTCTTAACCATAAAAATACCAAGGAAATATAAAAAGATATATATAAATGTACAGATTGAGAAAGAAAGAGACAGACAGAATGATTGTTGTTGTTGCTTTCTTCTTCTTCTACATTTTTGTTAACAAAGTCGGCAAAGTTTTGAATAATTTTACTTCTTCGCGCGTACAATTTTCTTTAAGAACAACAACAACAACAAGTCGAAGTTGGCTAAGAAATTCAACGGCAATAGAAAGCGAAGGGAAATTTTGCTGTACACGTATGGGTGTGTGTGTGTGCTTGTGTGTGTTTAAGTGTATGTTTATGCATCACAAAATAAGTTTTATGCCACATATACTATTATATCGCAAAACTGAAAGAAGAAAGTGCAAAGCGGAGGCCTGGCCGACCAATGCTTCCACTTTTATTTTTATAGCTCTACTTATATAAATGCAAAGATAGACGCTGAGGTTACGTTGACTGCCGGCTGCCAACGTGAAAAACTTTAATCAGCCAAAAGTCATTGGCATCACAAAAACAACAACAACAATAGTAATAGCATTTGCTGAAAATCAATAGCGAACAATGAATTTAAGATTTGAAAATTCATATAATTTTGCAAGAATCATATTACACAAAATATGTCGTCGCATAATTTGCATATTGGACATTCAAATTGAAAGTATTGAATGCATAACAGCGCAAATGAATCATCACTCCAATTCGAAAAAAGGAAAACGAATGCTTCCATTTCTGTTTATTTAAGCAATTTATTTCAATATGTGTGGGTGTAAAATTATACACAACAACCAAAAAAAAAGGGTTACCCCTCAAAAACACTAGCAACTTCATGAATTTCTTGAGAACCGACTACATGCGTGAGTATTTCTTTAAAAGGGTGAAAATGCCTATGGGTCATATGGGTAATGGTAATGCCGATAGTGACGATGCTGATGATGATGATGATGATGATGATGATGGTGATAAAATATGCAATAAATTTTTGAGCATATGAAAAGACCAGTAAAGTGAATTTTGAAATCCTGAATAAATCTCTGATGATTCGCATCACTGGAATATGAAAATAAATGTATTCGATGAATTGTTCTGATTGATTTTTTTTTTTTTGCGCGCTCCTTTATTCTTATTCTATTTTTTTCTTTACTTCGATTTTAGTTGGAATTTTTGTTTATTGTTGCTTGTTTACATACTAATACTTGCCATTGTGTATGCAAGGATGGAGTATGGAGACATCTATATATTTATTTACAAGTATGTAGGTATATATTGTATTGTAAGGCGGGTCATATTTTTAAATAGCTCGGCTCAGCGAAAATCAAAAAAAAAGGAAGCATAACGAAATTCCTTATAAAAGCACAAATTTTGTAGGGGAGCCCTCTTAAGAAGTGGAGATATGGATTAAGTATGTTCGAAGACAATGTGAGGGAAGAAAAATTAATGAGGACCACTCATATATTTCAACACTCTAGAGGCGATTGGTGATTAGTTATTGGGTTATTTGTTGATTTTTGGTCATTTTGTATGGGAGCCCTCTTAAATAGTAGAGATTTGGGGTAAGATTGTTTAGAGGAAATGCGGAAGAGGTAAAATTAATAGGGGGCTGTCATACATTTTACCACTCTAGAGGTAATTCTTGCTCATTTATGCAGTTAATTGTCAACTTTAAGATGTTTTCTCAATCATTTTGTATGGGCGACCCTTTAAGGGTGGCGATATTGGGTATGTACTTTCGTAGAAAATGTTGAAGATAAAAAATTAATAGAGGTTGCTAATGTTCGGACGAAATTTGACTGCTCTAGAATTGATTTCTGTTCAGTTATGAGATTATTTGTCGATTTTCTGATATTTTTTCGATCATCATTACTGGATGGAGATATGAGGTAAATATGTTTGGAGGAAATGTTAAAAAAGAAAAACTAATTGTAGTCAGCTATACTGTTCAACGCTTCAGGGGATATTACTGAGATTTTGTTGATTTTGAAATACCTAATAATCAACAAAAACCCCCATAATTGATCACAAATCGCCACAAAAGGTGTAGAATGTAAAAGGAGCCCCAAATAATTTTTCCACCTCAACATTTCACTCATAAATACTTACCCCCTATCTCCACTCCTTAAGGGTACTTCCATATAAAATATCCGTAAAAACACCTGAAAATCGATATCATTTTCCTTAAACACAATTACCTGATATCTCCCTCTTAAAGAAACTGAAAACCTGTTCAGATCAAAATTAAGAATTTTTAATGCTTCTTGGAAAAGAAATTCTTAAAATTATCCAAATTTAAAATGATCGGCCCTAATGTAGCAAATGCCCAAAATAAGAAATTCAATTTTTAAACATTATAAACTTTTCAAATGGAAACTTTTCTTTTCGTTTTTCAATTTTATTTTTTCTTCAAATTTATTATTATTCTTTCTATGTACAATATACGAGTATTTGACTAACAAGCACTGCCATCTCACCCCCATGTTAGCATACCACAATCATATGCGTAAATTATATTTCCGGACATTGAGGCCATAACATGTGTCCGTCCGACTGTCGTTTTTATTTTTTATATTTTTATTATTTTTTTTTTGTTCCTCTACCCACTCATATGTGCATATATTTATGAGACCATGTATGAGTTGTTTTCTATGGGCATACAAATTGTCACGCATGTTTTTATATTCATTTCATATGTGTTAGACATTTGCGTGTGTATTTGTTAAGATTTTCAAATGAAATAAAAATAAATTTCAACATAACAATGAATTTTATTACATTTCACATCGTTTCAAAATCATAATAAAAGAAATGTACAAGCAAAACCAAAAAAAATGAAATAATAATAAAAAAAATTTACATAAAATTCAATTCAAAACTTATTTCCTTGTAGCAGATTAGCGAATGGACATGGTCCATTGAATTCAATAGAGTAATGGCAGGAATAAGCAGTGGAAGCAGTGAAAAACTGAAATGATTACAATTTCATAAGAAATCTTTATTTAACAAAAATTCTGAATTACTGAATTGCTGGAGGCGAATTGTATTAGCAACAAAATGTATATTCATCTGAAACAGGCATATATAACATACACTAAGGGTCATTTGCACAGTAGCAAGTTAACTCATAGAATAGAGTTAACTAACAGTTTTCAGTGGCAAATCTGTTAGTTAACTCTATTCTATGAATAGAGTGCCGTAGCTCAGTGGTTAGTGTGTTCGCCTTCTGATCTGTAGGTCGTGGTTCAATCCCCGGCTGATGCATTACAAATTTTATATCGATAAGATTTTCTTTCGAATGGTACCCACCTGTTGGCAAGCAATTGGCAATTCTTCCGACAGTAACAACTTGCCATGAAAAAGCTTCTAAAAGCACTCTGTGACAAAGCTCAGAAAAAGTGTTGTCACAAGGGTTCTGCCCTTCGGAACCGGCTAAAATATGTAGGTCCAAAATTTAACACGCACAACAGTAATGAAAGAGAAGCTCGGCCAATGAGCCCTTTGGGGCTTTAAGCGCCATATATTAATTTTTTTTTATTTTGTAGGATAGCCTACCTAAAAAAATAACTATACTGGTAAAGCACTTGAGAAGAGTGGTAGCGAATTTTATAAAAACGTACATTTTGAAGGGTAGCCCTTTAAGGAGTTAAGCTATGGGGTAAGTGGCAAAAAACCGAATGAAATCAAACCAACCTCTGATAACATTGAAGAGCACACTTACTGAGTGATTCAAACTAAACAAAATGAACATAAATCATTTGGACACACAGCAGGCTCAATCTAAACTCAACAGAAGAGGTTATGACGAAAGGAGTCTTAATGACTGATTGAGTTCGTAGGACGAATTACAATTTTATCCATGAAAAATATTTGAAAGGTGAGGAAAAAAAGCTGTTTCTAATGCTGAGCGTAGTGGGTGCCGTAGCTCAGAATTTAGTGCGTTGGCCTTCTGATCTGTAGGTCGTGGGTACAATTCCCGACTGCAGCATAACAAAATTTAATATCGAAAAGATTTTTCATTCGAACGGTACATATCTGCCGGCAAGAATTGGCAATTTTCCAGCAGTAACAATTGCCAAAAATGCTTCTTAAAAGAGCTCTGTGACAAAACTAAGTTAAAGTGATGTCACAAGGGTTCTGTCGTTCGGAACCGACTAATATAAGTAGGTCCCTTCTAATGCTGTCCAAATTCAACACGCACAGCAGTATTGGAATAGAAGCTCGGTGGTATCACAATGGGCCTTTCTGGCCTAAGTGTGTCCTCTCAGAGAGAGGGCAGCCACATAACCTAACCTAACCTAATGCTGAGCGTTGGATTTTGTTGATTCGCTGTAATACATTTCAATCAATTACATTATTTACTTGTAATATAAAAAACGTTTGGCAATTATGCTGCAACCATTAACAATAAATTTATATTTAGACTACAAACAGAGATGTAAAAAAGTTGTAAAAGTATTTATGCAAAAAATTTATGGAATGTTTGTCTTTAAATATACATAAATTTGATGTATTCATTATTATACTATAATTACAACACCGCTAACGTATCATAAAGTGGCTTTTGCGGTTACAATTGAGCCATTCAATCGCAATCATATAATCCGATTGAATCTCGTGCGCGATTAATTGGGGCCACTATGTACCGGGAACAAACGCATTTTCATAGATCCAACTAAGCGATAGTAATATAGACAACACAACTGCTGTTTCTTTAGCGTCTGACAATCTCCTGCATAAAGACAAATACAGTCGAATTAAAATAAAAATAATTCTATTAATTGCATTAACCAGCAACATGAAATTGTTCTACGGTGGCACGATGACTGACTGCATTGATTTAAATCGGTCGCGTGAATACATAGAATCAAGCAAATACATATATAAAATAGTGTAAGGGTAAACGATTGACAGCTTTACTTGCTTCAACTCAGTGGCATTGCATGTTGTCACGCCATACGATTACGAGGAGAAAAGAACAAAATGCTGATCCTTGCAAAGTGTCTTTCATTTTTCGTCTACTATTCTCGATTAACGGCGGCAGCACGCTCATATGTGAATGGCACTTCCTTAAGGCACTCTTTGTTTTGACTTGTGCCTATAGCTTTGAAAAGCTATGTAGATGCATACTCACCCGTCTTTTATTGTATCGTCAATAAATCTTCAACCCTTTACTATTGTAGTTCATGCACATACAACGTACATACCCATGGTTAAGAAGTTCAACAAAGAAAGGACACATGTTGTTATTGTTTTCTTGTAATTTTTTATTTTTATTTTCTGTTTTTTTTTTTATTATTTTGTTATGTTTTCCACGCTATTGCGGAAACGGAAACAAAATGCCGACAGAGTTATAATCGATTAATTCGATTTAGATTGAAGTTATGGCCTTTAAAACACGTTCAAAACGAACAGCGTCATGCATAGTTACAATGTTAGACATTCAGCCACCCATTCAACCAGTCAACTAAAGCACTCTATTATTGTATTATTTATTGATATTTTGTTACAATTTGTTTTTGTAATTGTTGATGGTATTTCTTATGCTTTTCTTACTCTTTTAAATGCTTTAAAAATTAGATTTGAAAGAATAGTTCTTTGTCTTGGGAAAAAAACTAAAAGAAATTGAACTTGAGATCAAGCAAGCGGAGCTAAAATGTTTAATGTTAAATATATAATCAGTATTTATTTTCATGTAACGAATCACCTTAACCCTAATTATAAACTCCCATTGGTTGCCATTTGGAAGTAGATCATTCATAATTCAGGTTTTGAAATTAAATAAATAAAAATTGTAGGCGGCAATAACATCTAAGCTTAGATGATATTGAGAATTGAGGGATAGATCCACCCGATGGACTTGTTATAAAAGAAAAACAATTTTTGTTTTCTTATACATCTTTTTCATCTAATTACCCCCTTGCCAAAATCCTGGCAACCCCACTGCTAAAGGATAATCTGGCATCAGATGGGCCCAGTCAAAAGAGAAATGATTCTTAATTTGTTTGCCTGTATAAATTCTAATTTGTTATGCCTGATGGTACAATAAACCCTGTCGGTTCTTGAGGCTGCAAACAATTTTCAATTATGACCTCAAATATTGTCGTGTCCGGCTTATTCACATCGTATATTCATTTTTTCTTTGTTGTGTTTACGCGCAATTTTGTGTAAACAAATTATACTGCAATTTTATGAAAATCAAATCCAAATCTCTAGGCTTTCAGGAGATATAGACATGAAAATATTACGTTTTGCTCTACCTCCATACAAATCTTTTAATCACTTCAACTGTGTTCCAGCTTCGAGTGTGTTTTTTTTTCGCTTATTTCTATAACCTTTAGTCTGAAACATCGTTAATTTTTCCCACGATTTAGAATTTTTGATTCATCTTGGTTTAAACTTTTAGATTTCTACAAAATGTCGCCGAATTGAAGTAAAATATTCCAACCCTAGGATGCTAATATCACAGACAGGTACTTTTAAGCTCATTTTGTAGGGCGATCCCTTTATGAAATAAAGATAGGGAGTACGTATGCTAGATCTCGATTATAAATTTTATCCCTCTAAGAGTACTCTGGGTGCGGTGAAAACGGAATTTATGAAAACTTAACTTTCGTCGGGGCTTTCCGTCAAGGAGCATAAAGACAAGAGAATTAAAGAATACAAAAAATAAATATGTGGCACTTATAGGCCCCGAATGGTACTTTGGCTGAGCTTCTCTTCCAGTACAGTTGCGCGTGTTTATTTTCGAACAGTATTAGAAGGGACCTACTTATTTTAGCAGATCCCAAACGGCAGAGCTCTTGGAACATCGCATTTTCTGAGCTTTGTCACAGATCTCAGGCTTGTAAATTGATTGCCGACAGGCGGGTACCGCTCGTAAGATAAATCTTTTCGATATGAAAAGTATGCTTCAGCTGGGAATTGAACTCACGACCTACAAATTATAAGGACAAGGCAGTAACTGAACCACTGCACCTACAGAATAAGTACGTTCAGAAAAAACGATTGTGGATTTGTTTAGCGATTTTTCATACATTTTACCCTTCTAGAAGTGATTTCGGATATTTTGCTTAATATTTTTGAATTTTCGAAATTTTCTTGAGGCTAAAGGTTAAAGGTATGAGATTATTAAGTTAATATGCTCGAATAAAGCCTAGCTTGTAGAATTCTATGAACATGATTTTATTTCGAGCAATTTGTTTAACCGCTGGGAACGAATATTAGCATTAATGTAGCTTATGTTAGCTTCCAAAACGTCGGTGTAAATGCTTAATATAACATATGACTATAGAAAAATGTTAAATTATTTGATTTTTGAGGCAAATTTGCAAGTCTATAATCTCAAAAATAGGATTTATCAAACTTTCATCACTCCAAATTTCTTAAAATCCTAACAGCATATTGCGAAATCTGATCAAAACTAACCTTTCTTCACATAAATGCTCTTAATTGGGTAACGGAAATGACTACAGGAATCATAAACTTATAGAGCTCTCCATTGATTGCAACATTCTGGACGTCATCGTTTTCGACCGTGAAGCGACCAAATAGTATGTAACGTCATCTCAATAATGACCTGTATAATTTATTCACTCCAAATGTGCTGGACCATGTAATATCACAAATTAAAAGCATTCATAAAAAAATGATCCATAGAATGGCTGCATACAGCTACAAATGCTATACACAATAAAAAATCATCTCACTCAGGTGCTCTCGAACTACTACGTTCCACAGCAGTTTCGAAGGCAAAAAAAATCATTTTTAGGAATAAAGATACTGGACAATTTGCAAGCATTGTTCTCCTGCAAGTCGATTCGTAGCAAATGCTTTCAGTTTCTTCTACGTGGACTAATTTCCTGTGAAATTCTCTTAGTCTTGAAATTCTGTTATGGAGCGTTTCAATATTATGATTCTTTGTCAAATCCAAATACACAAAGAATCTTATGAGTTTTTCCTTCTTTTCGGGTTAACATCAATTTGCTATCGAATTACTCTATGACTCCACACCATGTGTAAGAGCAATAATGACTGCTCAAAATTCACTGTAAATGTCATAGTCTTTCAAAAAATATTAAAATTTAAAACACTTCACTACTGTATGGTCAATTATTATTTGAACAAGTTCTTTAATGCTAGTGCAAAATGTCAGAGTCAATATTGGTGAGTGTGTGTGTGTGTGTGTGTATGTAGTGTAGTTTGAAAGAGCATAAGCTGATTTCAATTTGACGCTGCATTTTTAATAATTTCATTAAAGTTTCTATTGTTGATATTTGATGATGGCTCAGGTATTGCAATGGCATATGCTATACACACACACACACACACACACGGTCGCACACAGGTGAAATGACATTTATCCTTTGCAAAAGCAACATCTGCAACAGCAACAGCCACAGCAGCAGCAGCAACAGCAATATGCACTCCGGCGAATATTTTTCAAACGCTTATTTATTAATTAAAATGATTAAAGAAAAATATCAGAAAATATACAAAACAAAATAATAAAACTAAAAACAAAAACAAAAATAGAAAAGAGTAAAAAACAACCAAGCACACTTTGATGAATTTCAAAAGGTAACTACTACTACTACTACTACTACTACTGCTGCTGTTGCTGCTACTAAAATGCTCATATATAATAGCACACATATATGTACACATTTACCAGAATATATCAAAAGCCTGTAGTGGATATATATTTTGTATGTACCCTACCATATATATATTGATATACTTTGTTGGAAAATGCATTTCAGTATTTTGTGTTCTTCCCATTGGAATATCATAGAGGCGTTGATTTTCATTTGCTATTAGGAGGACACCTACAATTTTTTTTTTTCTTCTATGCGCTTACTTTCCATCAGGCAACCAACAATGGGATGTCCTTAGTAGCAGAGAATACAAAATTGATTGTAGCAGCGCATGACATGCGCATGATTTTTTAAATATGATTCGGAGTAAATTTATGGAGAATTTGTTTGTTTGTTCTTTCCTCTTTTCGGAGAAATGATAGTCGCTACATAATCAGTGTTCTGATGGCATGCTAGCTAAGTACGTGTGACGGACTGTGTGCTCATATGTGAGTAGATTGTTGTGGTGAAAATATTTTTGTATATTGTTCTTCGACTATTTAGCGGATGGCAAAACGATTGCTTGCAATTAATTTAATATCATTGTGCATTTCAAAGGAAGGCAGCACCTTCAGAAATTGTACAATAATCTTCAAAGTATTTATTATTTCAAATATTTTTGTTAAATTTTTTTTTGTTTATACATAATTACAGTGCAAGTTGACGAAGAAAAAAAAATGCTAATAGCAAATTCATTTGAAGACGACGTGCAAAAAAGGTCTCAACTAAAAAATTGCCATCACTTTTGACAATGGAAATCAATGGCAGTAACAAAATCACCAAAAATACCTTCAAATACCTTCTTTCGTAAAAGCAAAAGCAAGAAAGAATATGCCAGATGTCACATTGACTTATCACATAGTATATGGTATGCTTCTTTACTTTCAATTGGATAAAAAATTAAATCAATATGTCCAACTACCATCATTAGCTATATATAAATACAAGAAAAAAATATATATATTTATACAAAAAAAAACGGCATTTTTAAATCAAAGCCAATTAAACAAGCACAAGTGTGCCACAAACACAACACAAGTACTACTTTCATACTCACTCCACCCACTATTGAATTTTCCACTAAATAAGTACTAACGAAAATAAAATAAAAAAAACAAGGAATCAATATGAATGGAATTAAGCACCAAAAACAGAAAAAAAAATATATATAGAGTAGGAAAGCAGAAAAAAAAAATTGGAAAATAAAACAAAAAAAATATTGAAAAATCTTCAAATATACGAAGAGGGTATGAATAATTAGATTTCCTTCCTGACAGCAACAATGCGCCGCAATGTACAGTGGTTAAAAAGTGATAAGCAAACAAATATATTTTTTTTTTTGGTAAATTCATTTCTTTTTTTTTCCATCCTATCAAAATGAAATTATTTAATTTTTTTTTTGTTATGAACTGGATGTTATACAAAACTCAAGATAGTAAGGATGTAGTGATGATGATGACCTCTACGATCATCATAAGTAAGATAGTTAGTTTTAAATCAATCATTACAAAATGTGACTGAAGTGATAATATTTTCTCTTGCATTGGTTTTCATATAAAAGAAGGTTTCTAATTGGTTTGTTTTTTTTTTTTTGTAATATCGCTCTAAAATAGAAATTCTTCCCACAGCTTCTCAGGTTTCTAGATATTAATCAGGTAAGGCATTTCAATCAGGGTACCTATTGAAATACGATTAAAAATCTATAATGTACACTATTCTCAGACTTTAAGGTTTCCTCGATAAAAATTGAACGGAACTATTTACGTCTTCAGAGTACCTTCACATTAAGAATGACATATAGACTCAGAAAAGGTTATATTATAACATATATTTTATTGTCCGGGTTTAAAATGCACAACAAGAATTTTCGGAGTCGGAGGCTATAATGCCAATAATTTATTTTTATTATATTTTTTTTTCAGTACGAAAGTCTGATTTAGTAACTTTAGAGTATAGTTTTTGAGATCTAGTCAGAAAGTTTACTTCAGGATAGGTACAATGGGCTGCAATTGCCTGAGTACCTGTGGAAATTGACTTCTATGGCGTTCTAAGGCGTTCTCCAATCAATTTACAGTTATTCTACTACAGTGTGAGGCCTTCGAGTGCCAATTCTTATTTACTTGCTAGATTAATCGAATAGGAAAACTTATGCCTTTCTTATGAACTTTTTCAGGAATTCTATCAACATGATAGATTGTAAAAGTTTCCATATCTCTGGAAAAATGCAGTCGATTTGGGCTCGTTTCGAATGCAGTTGAAATTTGGATTACAGCAACAATTGGATGTAATAATATTCAGCCTGTTTCCTTTCTAACCCAGTCAATGTAACAATATGATAAGTTTCAATGTAATTTCATTTCAATTGTAAAATAAAAACTTGAACCACTGTGCACCGCATCATTGGCAATACGTAGTACGTAATGAAGGTAGCTAATTTTTATTGTTTTCTTTTTAATTTTGATTTTATTATTATTGTTGTTGTTGTTGTTTTTGTTGTTCTCAATGACTTTCAGATTCCTTCTTAATATTATTCAATGTTTTCGTTTTTTTCTTCTTTTCATTAGCCTCCATATTATTGATGCTGTTCGTGGTAGTGTTCTTCATCATTTTTTTCTTCCTCATGTCTTACAGATGACATTATTAAATTAAGCATCTGTTTTGATAGAAATGAATATGAGAAATACACAAATCTTACAAATTAAAATATGTTACTTACAACAGCAAAAAAGTAAATAAAACAACAAACATTTTAAAATAATAATAATGGGAATAAGTACAACTAACAATACATATTTAAATACTTCTTAGACTTGAATAAAATAAAAAGAGAAAAAATATGAGAAAAAAGAAAAGAAAAACAAAAGAAATCGCCTCTATTGTCTTGCCAATTGCGACAATCAGATCACACCACCACACGCGTAATAACACCAAAAACAATGACAAATATGAACAAAGACAATAGGACAACCAAAATTCTTACATCAATGCATTGCGGCCACTAATGTAATTGTCTTGTATGAGAATGTATAGTGAATACATACATGATTACATACCAGTGTGTTGCATGTCATTGTTAGATTGTTGTTGTTGTTGTTATTGTTGTTATTATTGTTATTATTGTTCATTGTGATTCAATATGATTCGATTCATATACGAGTAAGTACATATTGACATCATTATTATGATGATGTCAGAATGCTGTAGCGATTACTTATATAGTACGCATCATTTGTCTGCTCCAGTATGTTAGATACATACGAGTATACAATAATGTGAGTACGCTTAAGTGTCCCTTACAAATGGCAAAAGTAAACTTTTCACTTGACCATTTCAATGCGATTCATCACCAAACCACCACTACGCACATAAAAAAGGGTGTTATGCATGTAGCTTTCATATACAAGTAGTACTCGGAGACTTATTAACACATTGTGGTACTGTGGTACTAAATAAGTGAACCGTCTACTAGTTCTTTTATCTAGTGGACGTACGCAACCCTTGTGGAATTTTAGGCTATCAGTTTCAGACCTAAAGTCTGGTCTCGAGTAAATTCAATTGCAATGCCCAATATGATTCATTTATCCTATCTAAAGGCTCTTTCTTCCTCTACATGACCAAACTCTTGCAAAAGTTGAAGTAGAAGATCACATATTTGGCAGCATTTAGGCCTTTAACGCTCCGTAAGCACTATTCAAATAGTATAGAGACCTCCATTACTAAGTCTTAGAAGAGTCTTTGTTCTTTCTTCGTTTAATTCGTGCCACATATTTGGAGATGTTCAATATCTAATGGTTGAACTCTACCTTCTCTTCGATACGTCCATTGCTGTGCTTTCAATTTGATTTTCTATTGCTTTCAGTGATATAAAAATGTCAACTACCTGTTCCTCATCCGATTGTTTCGATACGCGCCTAGCAATTTCGATGGCCTTTTCATTGCCGGCCGCTTCGGTTGATTATTTCTTGGTTTAGTTTGGGCCACATACTTCAAAATGTTTGACAGCTAGTTATTGAACTCTATCTTCTGTTCAGTTGTTCCTTTGATCCCAATTTGATTTGTATATCTCCAAATAGCACCAAAATGTCTACTACTTATTCTTGCTACAGTTACTTCGATTCATAGCGAGCATACTCACTGGCTTTTTCGTTGTCGGATCTACTACGATGGCACTGATTGACAAGATCTGCAGTGCTCAACATATTTTGATTTCACAGGTTTAATGTCCAATGCGTTAATCGCTTCCTGACTGTCCACATAGATGAATATTTCCAAGAGGTATAGATCCCTTGCCTTTATCAATTTAATCTTGAGTGACGGTAAAAGTCAGAAATTCAAATGAAAATATAATGATCCAAACCGCCTGATCTGGTATGTGAGCACAGCTCCTGACCGATTTATAGCATGTCTGAAAAACAAAATTCTATCTACGATGCGTCCAATAAACCAATGAGATGTGACATACATTGATCAGAAAATGAGTGAGGTAATTTTTGAACATAGCCGAGATTTTTGGAGATTTTATTTGATTGATGTGAAACTTACATTTCACTTTGCTAACTCAAGCTTTTCTTTAATGAAATGACAAACCTTTGTGAGTATAAACGACTTTAAGGTTGTCCAATTTGCTGGACTTTTTGAAATTTAATCACTTTCGAAAAGGAAAATACTTCTTTGGGTTATCATCATTCAGATCACCACTAAGATTTACATTTCACAAACTTTCGTAAATACAAATGCCTTTTAGAATTCCCGATTTGATAGGCTTTATATCAATTAGTCGCTCTTCGAATGTACGATACTTGAAAAACCACCCTTCACATTGCTATCATCCTGATCAGTACTTAGATTTGTAGTCGTTGTTCATTGTCAATTGTGTGCCAGTACAGCAACAGCAACAAAAACAACAACAACAACAACTGAGATTTCTGCAGCCTTAACACGAATTACCCTCAGGGAGTTCATACAATAATCTTAAACACAGGAAAACGGAATACATACATATAATAGTACTGAAATGGACAATGTACTCGTACATATATGCAGCAGCACACAATCAAATCTTTTGCACAATTCGAAATCACAATTCAATTGAATTCCATTTTATACTTTTTTTCAATCGCTTTTTAGATTTTCTATTACTAGAATTTTTCTGTTGTCTTTTTTCTTTTTTTTTTTTTTTGCAAGGAATTACAAGAAATTTTCCAAACGAACGAAACGAAGCTAATCGACATATTTTTGCTACTGCTGTTTTGCTGCCAGGTATCTTGTTGTTGTTGTTGGGGGGGATAACAACAACAGCAAATCGGACTCGAGGGTTCTTGACAATAAATTTATGACATTCATTAGAACGTCAGATTAAGAAATCTCTTCGCAGCTGACGCCATTCCACCATGCCGCGCTTACTCTATTGAGAGAGTGGATTTTCTTGTAAGTTTGACATGAGGTCGATAATCAAAAAAACGGCAAACATGGTGCGACGATGGACAGAGTCAGCAGTGGTTTTCATAAAAATTTAAATTGGAATATTGTAAAGTCTCGCACAGAATAAGTAGTCAGTTGGCGGCACAGCATAGTACACACACACACACACACACACGCACACTCATACAGTAAAATGAAAGAGCGAAATTTTAATAACGAAATATTGAAAGTCACTTTAAAATGGCCCAGCTGTGTCGGTAGTATAAAGCTCATATCCCTCCATCAACTGAATATCCAGTTTGCTTGACAGTCATAGTAGCAGCATAATTCGCAGTTGAAGCCACAAATATGTTCGAAAGATGAGTGGATGGTGGTGATGGTAGCGGTGAGGCCCCATATGCCTCATAATTAAGCAACAACATTATTCGCGCATAGAACTGTCGCAAATACGAGATATGTACTTGTAATACTGCTGCTGCTCATGTTGAGATAGTATGTGTGTGTGTGTAGTCACCTCTGGGACAAGCACTAGGATTTATGCGAGCATTCTGAACACAAACGACCACCGCAGGACATGAAAAACGCTTAACAACAAAGCGACGCGCGACAACGACAATACGCGTCTTTTTGCAGGCAATGACAGTGAATGTGGTTAAGTAGAGTCTATATTCATATATGTGCGTGCGTGTGTGTGTGTGTGTGTGTATGTGCTTCGTGTGCAAGTGAAGTGTTTGCATATCCAGCATACCATTAGAGCAACAACAAACATTAAGGAAGATAACATGACAACATACATACTACTGATGTTGGTGGTGGTGGTGGTAGTAGTGGTGGTTGGTTGCCGCGAGATGCTAATATATGTAGCGCATTCTTGTGGTCACAGAAGCAGCCACCATTTGGGACATATTTACGTATTCAATGCAAAACTTTTCCAGTACCAGATTGTATGTACATATTTAGTCAAATTCAAAGATAGACAACAAACAGACCAAGAAAACAATGAGGAGGGCTACAATACAGCAGCTAATCAACTTGTGATGTCTTTTTATTGCGGTGAGCAATATCTACTCTCGTTTGTTAAAGAGTCTTATTTATAAGCGTATATATATGGATAAGAGAATGAACCTGAATGAATTTCTTAGTCGATACAAAACTGCTAATGAGACTTTTTTTCCAGAAACAGTAATTTTCTGCAGACAATTCGATGAGACGAAGACATTAAAATCGAACAGTCAAATGATGACCGTGGACTATCCCACTCAGACGAAAATTATACTACAAATTATTAGTAGTAAAATGAATCAAACAAATTTAAAAACTTAACGTCGGTAATATCAAAACATAGACACTGTTCACCATAGCAAATAAACAAATGTACTTTCGATAAAATAATACTTTTGTACTGGAGATAGACGAGATTTTCATACTATTATCGTCCATTTTCACAAAAAAATTACGCATTGATAAAAATAATCGTATTAGACGATCTTCAATTCTATTGTTTTATGGTATATGTTCGTGGGGTAGGGGCCATTGCAGTGAACTAATTTTCATATTAGAGGTAGGTATGATATTCATCCGATTACGCCCATTTTTGAACTCAATAATTTAATGTCACATTGAATCACATGTAACAAGTTTCAGCTTCATAACTTTAAATTTTCCTAAGCAAAGTGGGAAAATATACATTTGAAAGCATAAATTTGTATGGGAGGTAGGCATTATTTATATCCGATTCAGCACATTTTTAACTTAATCGTTCAATGTCATATTGAATCACATGTAACAAGTTTCAGCTTCATAACTTTAAATATACCTAGGCAAAGTGGAAAAATATACTTTTGAAAGCATATATTTGTATGGGACGTAAGCATGATTTTAATCCGATTCAGCCCATTTTTTAATTCAATCATTCAATATCCCATTGAATTGCATGTTGCAAGTTTCAGCTTCATAACTTCAAATTTTCCTATGCAAAGTGGGAAAATATACATTTGAAAGCATAAATTTGTATGGAAGGTAGGAATGCTTTTAATCCGATTCAACCCATTTTTAAATGTATTTATTAATTCGTAAATTTAATTGTATATACGAAGTTTTAGCTTAATAACTATATATTTTCCCGAGCAAATCGTGAAAAATACATTCAACAATATAGCTTTTGTAACATAAAAATGGTGTTAGTTTATGGATACATAGAGCAACTAATACTAGTAGATTTGTGTGAGAGAAAAAGTAATCATTTTTCGATTTTTTGTTATTAATTTCTATAACTCATTCATATAAATACTATAGAAGTATGACGGTACCGGAGCAACACAATGAGTTTATGAAGAAAACTGAGTCAGAATTATGTAGAAGTATCACATCAAATGTCAAAAGATCACAACTGATTACGATTAAAAATAGTTTCAAGTAATAAAGCTGAGAGAAAGTCAATATATTTCCTGCATTTAAAGAAATTATATTGTAAATAGAATAGATGGACCATTTTCGACGGGTATTAGATTTTCCTTCGAAAATCTATTACCCGTAATGTGCCTTCCTTTCTATTTCTAAGCATGTAGAAATAGTTTGTTAAAGAAAAGTAATTTCCATCATAGCAATATTCACCTCGTCGTAGTGAGGGATCGCTTTTTTGCACGCCTTTCGAAAATATTTCTTTCGGAAAACTCCAGAAAGTTGAAGGAACTTTTGACAAAATGTATTCAATCCAGAATCCAGATTCTAATGAATCAAACCAAATGGTTTTATAAAGACATAATCAACAACTTAACTCATTTCTCATCGTCCACTTGATCTAATTAAATTAAAATATTGAACAATCGTCAAAGGTAAAGCCCATATTTAGTGCTATAATTTTTTATTAAATAATTTACTCACTATATTCCTATCATCATTCGAGTTTATAATTTTTCAACAACACTTTTATGGTACATATATGTACCTAAGCCTAATACTCAGCCACTCACACACAAATCAGAGTACTTAACCTCGACTTGTTCGTAAAAAGATTTACATACACAAAATCTTCCTTAAAAAAAAAAACAAAAAAAAAAGAAAAACCAAACAACACTGTCAACGTTGCATTAAATGCCTGAAAGCAGTATTCGCATACATTCACTCACTCACACCATCATATGATATACCTCTCCATACATACATACACATACATTCATATACTCATGAATACGAACACGCGTAACGATCTCATTAGCATAATAACCATGGTAAGTATGTGAGCGATGGTGGGGAAAACGCCATTAAACAACACTTTATGACTTTATTGTTATTTTTATTTTAGCTTAATTCGTTCTTTTTTTTCAGTTTATGAGATTGTATGCGTATATGTAGAAATCAGTAGAATATTATTTTTAAAAAATGCTTAACTCAATGCCAAATGGATGATGTGTTTATGTATGCCCATTATAGATTATACATATAAGTAAATCCTTAAATCTTATACACTCATACACTCATACACTCATATCATGGCAATACATTAAAATAAGCGAATAAAATAAATGTGTCTATTTGCAGCAGTGAATATGGTACGTAGAGGAGGACTTATATATAACAACTTATTTATAACAAAAACAATAAAAAACAACAACAACAAGGACGATGACGTAAATCTTTAAAATTCATTTCATTTGCTTAAATAATTTATTTAATCAGCGAACGATATAAAATTCACATACCCGCACACACACACACGCAACTCATGTTGCAAGTGCCTAGGAAAACAAAAAAGGTTACACTTAAATTAAAAGCAAAACAAGCTCTTTATTACAACTGCCCAACCAACTGAAATATGTCAGCTTCTTAAAATAAACATTTTTTGTTCGCCATTGTTGTTGTTGTTGTAGTTCGTATCGCTATTTGCTCGCTTTCTATAAATATTTACTTAGGCCAGGCTAATAAAAGGGCTTACCATCTCAATAAAAGTATTTAACACAAGCGTTTACTACTCAAAAATTCCTTTAACCAACCTTTTTTTTTGTGGATTTTTTTATTATTTTGCTTCCAGTTCTTATATATACATTTTTTTTTTTCTCCACCCATCCCCACTCATTGTATCAGTCTCGCCCACACGTACACAATAGAAAAAGAAGCAGACGTGTAGTAAGTAAATCCCTTAATCTTTGAAAATGGTGTACAATTACCAAGAACATGAAGAATTTTCGAACTGCAAGCAAGTATCATATGGGGTAGTATCAGATGGAGATGAAAGTGACCCTTTCTTTGAGCACGTAAATAAAAATAAAAATACACGAAAGCGCAATGATGCTAAACAGTATTTGTCTTTTGACTCTCATATAAATAACATTTTACCAAAACATTTACCCATCTACCGATGAAGGTAGAGAAAATGGGGGGCGGGGAGTGGAGCAAGTATAAGAATCATTCACTTGGGAGTATCATCGGAAGCGTCAATGATATCCTTTTCCTAGTTTTTTTTTTTCAGTTTTTCTGGCATCAAATCAAATTTGCATATGATTATCAATGTTATCTCGCCTATTTTATATGCGATAAGACAATTGTCTTGACAAACATTGACCCAAAAAAAAAAACAAACAGAAGAAAAAAGAAATTCCAGTAGAAAGGCCACAAAAAAGAGTTAGAGAATTTAAATTTCACAGAAAAAAAAATGCAGTTAGGGATTACTATCGATAATAACGAAATGTATATCCCCTACAATAATATAATTGTTTTTACTTAGCAGAGTTTCGAAAATTGCTTTCGAAAACATTATTTTGTATGGGAAGTAGTTGTAATTTTCATTCAATAATGCTTATTTTTAAATATAACCCTTTATTTGTGAAAATAAATTTATGTTCCGAGTTTCAGTCCGATAGCTTTATATTTACGTGTGCGGAGTTGGCAAAAATTCATTCGAAAACACATTTTTGTATGGGAGCTACGTTTAATTTCTATCCCATTACGCCTATTCTTTAAATCGTCTATTGGTTTGTGAAAATAAGTTCGTGTATGAAGTTTCAACTCAATTTGTTAATATTTACATGCCGAAATAGTGAAAATATTCCTTCGAAAACCAAGTTTTGTATAAGAGGCAAATGTGATATTCATCCAATAACGACTGTCCTCAAAACAAATCCATTATTTTATGGAAAAATTCTTATGTACATAGTTTCAGATTTTTAACTTTATATTTAAGTGCTTAAATTTTCAAAAAATCCATTCGAATGCATACTTTTGTATGGGAGGTAAGTTGGGTTTTTCAAAACCAATAATGCCATTTTTGAAAATTGTATGTTACCAAGTAAATACAATATTGTATACTAAGTTTTAATTCGATGGTTTTGTATTTGGTATGTTCGTAAAATCAAAACAGTAATGTTCGAAATCATATTTTTGTATGACAGATAAGTATGGCTTTCAATTGATTACAACAATTTGCCAAAATCATTGGTTTATCTATAAAAATAAGCGCATATGATGAGTTTCAACATAATAGCTCCATGCGTACGTTCGCAAAATGAAAAATTATACTTTCGAAGATATTCTTTTTTGTATGAAAGATTGGTCTGCTTGTCATTCGATTTCATAAATTTTTAAACATATTTGTTTTTTGTAAGAAATCATCTAATATAGCGTGTTTTTAGCAGACCAGTTTATATTCTGGTACTTTAATCCAGAAAAATTATATTCGAAAACATATTTTTGTATGGGAAGTGGTCGTATTTTTCTTCCGATTACACTCAGTTCCGATTACACTCGGTGCCGTAGCTCAGTGGTTAGTGTGTTCGTCTTCTGATCTGTAGGTCGTGGTTCAATCCCCGGCTGATGCATAACAAATTTAATATCGATAAGATTTTTCTTTCGAATGGTACCCACCTGTCGGCAAGCAATTGGCAATTCTTCCGACAGTAACAACTTGCCATGAAAAAGCTTCTTAAAGAACTCTGTGACAAAGCTCAGAAAAAGTGATGTCACAAGTGTTCTGCCGTTCGGAACCGGCTAAAATAAGTAGGTCCCTTCTAATACTGTCCAAATTTGAGACGCACAACAGTAACGGAAGAGAAGCTCGGCCAATGAGCCCTTTGGGGCTTTAATTGCCACATATTTATTTATTTATTTATTTATTTACACTAATTTTTAAACACAATAGTTTTCATTTAAAAATAATCATAACTACCAGTTTTTAGCTAGATAACTTCACATTTACTTACAAAAACGTCTAAAAACCTATATACGAAAATACATTTTTATTTTTTTTTTGAAAAGCGATATTTTTCATTTGCCAAAATGATGTCGAAATCTCTATACTCATATTCGAAAAATCTGAATGCATACTTTTATATGGCATGTCACCTTACGCACATTTCCTAGCTCGACTCACTGAGTGTAGGGTATGAGAAGGATAGCCAAAAAGAGCTCAATCCAAAAATCATCAGAATTGGAATATTTGAAGAAAATTACCTTATCCATTGATTTCGTCCATCTGATTGTATATTAAGGCAATGATATGCAGATAACCTAAGCAACTTATTCGAATATGAAATTCAATAATTGATCAGAAATTCAACAAAAATTTTTTTTGTACCTAAACACTCTACCTTCATATAAAGTATATTAGTAGTTATGAAGAAGAAGAAAAAAAACAGAGTTTTCTTTTATAATAATTGCATTCCTTAATTATGATTGATTATCATTAAGTGAAAATGTATGGACATAATTCCAAAAAAACTATTATCAAGTCCAACTTGAGCACGTTTCCATTGAATAATGTCAATAGCAGAGCAATGAACACGAAATCAAATTAATCCTTATTGCCTCTTCTGAATGCATCAAATAAGTAATTAAATAAACTATTTATGTGGGTGTGTATGAAAGTATGTGTATATGTGTGTGTGTGTGTTTTTGGTATTTTATGAAATGATTCGTCTTCTTCATCACAATATTATTATTATTATTATTATTATTATTATTATTGTATTATTGTTGTTAGATACGAGTGAAATAAAATTAATGAAAATCGACATATCTTACGCTATTACACCTTTCATTTCCATAGAGATTCACAGTCGATTCAGTTATGGTTTTGACAACCAACTAAATTAGAATGACATGAAGAAAAGTTCCTCAAAGTTATATATATATAAATTGTATTGCACAACATCTCATCTCTCATACTCCATGCTCCATGCAAGCACCCAGTCATTTATCGTTCGAAATGTTGGCTTAACGTTCATTAAGGATTAAATTGACATGAGAACAAGGATATGCCAGGCAACCAATAATAAAACAACTAACCAACCGACCGACCACCACGCTGATTTATTACAAATGCGTTAATAGGCTACAACAGAAGCACAAGTGAAAATTGATTAAACAAATATCGCACACTAAGTTGCGAGTCGAAAGGAACAGAACAAAATGTTCTAAAAAAAAAAAAAAACGTATGGGCACTGTATGGACATCATGACTATGTCGCCTTTCTTTTTTTTACAGCAAATATTGTATTTACAAATTGACAACATGAACCACATGCTATTGAAACCAGTTAACCAGTCATACAGAGCGACAACTCAGCGGTGTACATCAAGTCGCAGACAATTATCCGCTCAACATACTCCGAGAACTCATACATATGATATCATGTCATCTCATACTTAGTCACTTATGTAAAGTCACCATAGTTGATTTGTAAAGCACAAATTTTCCAAACCATTTTCCGCATTTTCACAATCAAAGCTTATTGCTGGTTTGCTCGCATTCCGGTCATATTCATATGCATATGTGTGTTAGTACAATGAATGTCACAGCAAAAACAAAAAATGAACAAGACAAAAACAATGCCGCCGACGAGGACAACGACGACTTTGAAATGCTTCGCAAAAGTTAACAAAAGAAATTCTGACAATATCTACGTACTACACTACATACGCTTACATATGACAGAGTAATGTCGTGTCGTTTAAAATGATGTCTGTACGTATGTACAAAAAACAAAGGTATTGCAATACAAAAAAAAATGGTTTTTTAAAAAAACAAAAAAAAAAAAAATTCCACATTTACAATTTTACCAAAAGATAACAAGCGACGAGTTATGTGATGTCATTCTTATTTTGATTCTTTTTTTTTTTTTTTGTTTTTTAATGCCTTTTTATTTGCATGCTTTCACATTGATGGTATTAAAGTGAAGACTTATAATGTTGGTATGATAAGTCTGGCATAAATCTACAATAATTTAACTGTAGTAGGTTGCTCCAAAGAGCTGACACTGCGACCTAAACGATCTTTTGTGTCCATAAATCTACAATACTAATACGACTTTAGTTTTCGAAGATTTCAACTTGCCACTGCAACCTTAAAAAAATACTATGAACACCCTTACTAAATTAAACGCAGAGACCAACGCATGAAACACGAATGTTGCAAACGTCACTACTACCTAGATATCCTAGACTCATGTTTTGATATTGCAGTGAGCAACATGTTTCTGAGGCTTAGTTGCGCAGCACATAGGCAAAATGTGATGACACAAGACTATTCAGAAATGCCAAAATTAATCTAATGAACAAAATGAAAATGCCGTTGAAAGTAACCATTTGAGTGCTAAGAAAAAAAAATCCATCATCGCCAAGCCCTAAAACGATCTTTAACGATATATCTTCAATAATCATATATCGATATATAACAGCCGAAAAATACTAGATTTTCTCTTAAGATTTCATTGGACTTCGATGTCACCAACAACTGACCTATTCAGTCGTCTGAATTTGTACATTCCGAATAAAATGTTTGTTTCATCCAATCAACAATATTTTTATGCCGCTCATTTGATTTGGTACAATATCACTAATATTAATTTAATTTGATGGTACAATATCACTATTGTGCTGTTTTGATTTGTAACATGCTAAAATATATATTCACTTGCAAAATGTGGTTTTCTCATAGATATTGATAGATCGTGGTTCTCTTCAATTATGTATTCGTTCTCAAATCGAACGTACGTCCTAACAAATTTTATCACAATTTTATCTCAACACTTAAAGCCTCAATTTCAATAAGGTTGAGGCTACATTTTCTAAAGTACCTAGTCAAGTCATAAATATTGGTACACAACTAAACGCATTCCTTACGAATGCAATATTGGGCGCATCCATTTCATCTTGACTGCGATTTGACAGTTGACATTTACGCTTCATTGTCACGTAAAAAGTTTTTGGCATCAAATGTTTACAATCATGGACAATTATGGAATGGGGCGACATTGAAAATCATATTGTTGTAGTTGGCCTACTAAAATGCAACATGGGAAAAGGCGATATCTTTCGGACGTTGCGATCGCTTGGAATCACTCGCAATTTCGTGTATCATGCTTTGAAGTTGTTTGAGAATACTGGTTGAGTACGAGTTGGATTACAAGTTGTGGTCCGTATTAGAAATATGCTTTATTTTATTTTAGTAAATTTATCAAACGCATCCACTTAGTACAGATCATATCTCGTACCGTTTGTTAAAATCCAATCAGTAGGTACTTCAAGGTAAGTCAAATTCGGACAGGACTCAAATGTCTAATGAGTGATACTGAATAGCTTTTGTCTTCTACACAATATATGCGCAGTAAGCGGCTATAAAAAAACTATCTATAAAAGTATCGATTAATGTAAAATATTAATCCAGAATATTATGGTACTTCTTCATCAACAGCATATAGTATGAAGCTTCCAAATAGTAGCTAAAAAGAAATCAACAGCAACATTAGTTGAAATATTATTAAATTCTTAATAAAAAACTTTATCAATTTTCAAGATTCAACACAAGCACAATGCAATCTCATTAATAAACCAGTAAGCAGAGCCTAGAAACCGTACTTCCTTCGCGTGTGTGTCTTTATATATAAATATCTCATTTATTAAATGGTACAATAAAACAATGGTAATGCAATTTTTTTTTTTTTGGAAGACACACACACACACAAAGAATAACGGAAATTAGTTTTTTCCACATGAACTTTTCTCACACAAAATACTATAGAACCACACAACAACAAGTACAATAGTAGTAAGTAAGATGCTTCATAAACAACCAACCAACCAGTAGCTTACACCATAATGCGGCTGAAGGAAAAAAGACGCCACTGAAGCGCAACGTGCCACAAACCTATTAAATTAAATTGCAACCGAATAAAGAAGGAGACTCTAGTGTGCATGTATATTGTACATTTCATTTTGTATTGCAAAATGACTTCACACATGAAATTCTTTTGTTTGCGACAATGAACTGTTCACAGTGGTGGCGACATTTGCTCATTGCAGTATCGTAATTTTCGTATTTAACGTAATAGGGGAAAGTGCGATGATGGTGAAGAAGAAGAGTCAATTTTTATTTTGCCATTACACCCGCCACACAAAAAGGAAAATCACAAACAAAATTTAAAACACCTTTTTGGCTTACTGGTAATGCTTCAATGTGCTGGTGTGTGTTTTCACTCATTTGTACGAGTAAGTATTTATTTTGCTGGCCTCCTCCGGGGAATTAAATTGGGGAGAAAAAAAAAGAAATACGCCACAATGAAACACACATACATGAAGTAACTGCAAATTAAACATTATTATTATGCTGCGATGCCTCACAATGACCATTTGGCAATGGTGCGGTCAACCATTGCGACCGCTCTGGTCAGCTTGCTGGTTAGTGGTCGCTGACCGCACTAAATCACTGCCGTCGAGGGCCAAAGAGTCAGCGTGCCAACAACAAGCCACCGACTACTAGCAAGCAACAACATTGCTGACCAGTGACATGTGTATTTGTCGAGGTGCTTCCGGCATGCGGCAAGCTTATTGTTGTTCTTGCAACAATTCATTATGCTATGAATTGAATATGCAACTCGCCAGTCGTGCGTGCTTATAGAACTGGGTGTTTGAGTATATTAATGTGTGTGGGTGTGTGAATGTGAGACACACTCACAACCACACACATTAATGTGAAGTTTATTTCGTAATTAACGCCTGTTGCTGCCATCATTATTACAGAGTTGTAGAATTGCCGTTTCTTCTTATTTGTTAATGACGTTGACAGAAATTACTGTTTTCACATATAGTATCTACGTTTATACAAAATGTGCCGCTATGCTACTACTACTACTACTGCTTGTAAAGGGAGTTTAGTGTGTATGGTATGAGATTGATACTTTAACGAGAAGTACATGCATGTTGAGTGTTGTGTTGAGCAAAAATGTGTGCGAAATTTACGCTTTGGTGATATGGAATGTTCATCTACATACATATATAGTACACATAAGTGTAAGTACATATATACTTCTGCTCTCTCCTCTCACCATCAGCCATTCCTTCTGCTGTCATCACACCTCATGAAATTCATTCAACAGTGTGTGTTCGAGAATGGGCAAGAGTGGTGTGAAGGAAGCCAACTGAGGTTAATTTGCAACATATGAAATAATAATGCCGCGCGCTGATGCCACAAACAACAACAACAACAACAGGTGTAAATGGGAATTAATTAACCGCAAATAAACAAACGACACATACTGTAATGCTATTGAGGATGTTATTTGTCAACACACACACAAACACACACACACACGCGCAAATGTACAGATGTATGCCTATGTCGGAGCATACATACATTTACATGCTGTATTACTGTATTATATATTATATATATAAATATGTGTATATAATACAATAATTACATGTCAACACAGTTTCTATGGCATAGTTATTCGTTTTAAATACTCCTTTGGATAATTGAACTAAATTTATATTCCATCAAATACGATACATTACGATTTCTTAAAGCACAATTAAACTTACACTACTTTTGGAACAACAATTTCAATGAGTTTTGATCATAAACGAATATAAAATTGAATGTTGGAATGATAGAATGATGAGAGACTATATTTGTGTTTTATTTTAGGATCCATGTCCCTTTGATCGTGTCGTACGAACAGTTTTTCAATCATATAGAATTTATGCATTTTCGATTATAGGTAAATTATGCCAACACTAATTCTATAAAATTAGCTGGCTTATCACAGTGGTTCGTTCCCTGGTTGTAGCAACTTTAACATCGAATGGTGCCCATCTGTTGGCAAGTAATCAACAATATGTCCGGCAGTAACAATTTACCATGGAAAAGCTTCTAAAAGAGCTTTGTAACAAAGCTCAGAAAAAATGATGTCCCAAAGATTCTGCCATTCAGAACTTAGACGGTAAATAGGTCCCTTCCAATATTGTACTATCCAAATTCAACAAGCATAACCTAAACCTAACCTTTTGGCCTAAATGTGCCCACTCAAAGGGAAGGAAGCTACAATAACTTGACCTACATATTTCTATAAATAGATATTATCTAAGCATTTTAATATTTTCTCAAAAACAAAAATAATTGCAAATTTTGTATAGATCTATCGAAAATGAATTTTGAAGACGAAATCTGAATATCTGAATCTCAAAACATTTTCGGCGAGCAAAGTTATAAGTTTGTGTAACCAAAAATTGAGTGTCAAATATATCAAAATATATTCACCTTCATATTCAACTAAACCAAATATTTGTGTGAAGGTACTTTTTTAACTGAATATATCCAAAACAGAGGCAGAAACCAAATATTCGATCTGACTCTAAGGATCTTTTACTTTCTGGTCAGATCGGATTCCGTGCCTAACCTCAAAAAAGTTATGAAAGTCCAAATCTGCAGTAAAATACTCAAAAGCTCAACTTCCTACAAAACAACCGCTGATTGTCCGGAACTGCTTATTTCTGATTGCTTATTTATTCACAGCTAACCTTCATCCCTGAAGGCCGTCCAACATCCCCAACCTGCACTGGCACCCGCAGAAACTCTTCAATTTTGTTTAATTTTCCGCGGACCGGAAGAATCACCCCTAGAGCCTTAAAATCTAGGACGAACTCCCATTAGGGTTTGCTCTCCAATATTCTTTCTGAACATATTTACGCTCCATTTCTACTCTTTAAACGGCTTCCATACAATACTGACATTTTTTTTTTCTTTCTAAAATTCGCTTCAACCGCCTCCTCATTACTCATTAGGGAAGCGTTACTACAAAATACACAAAAGGGCAGCTGAAAATCAACAAATAACCCCATAATTGCTGCTTAAATGCGCTGACACTAAATCAGAGACGCTCTTGGATACGCTTTAGGTGAATTAAAATGATTGCATTAAATCAAGTTTAATGAAAAGAACCGGTTGATGGGATATTATATATTTTTTACTGATTTTCTGGTTATAAGCTCTGGAATCCATCACTGATTGTGATTCATTCACGGTTTGAAATTGATGTTTTTCTTTAAATTTGTTCAAATTACATAATTGCTACTCTCAGAGAAACATTTTCCCCCATGGGCAAGGTAATTCTTTCGAGATTGCTTTTCTCCTTTTGGTTTATTGCTTTTAAATAAAAAGAAAATAAGCGAAATTGATAATAATACATACAAGGATTTTGTTGCCAGTTTTATTGTCAAAGTCAATTCAAATCAAATCATTCGGAAGCAAATCATTTGATATGTTGTATTTCGATTGACTGACAAACGTTAAAGTAACTATAGGTATATGCGTGACACGCGACACAGTTCATATGTTGATGGTATAACATAAATACATGTATGTATGTGTGTACTTATACACATTTACAAACGCTTAACAATTGCTTCATTGAACTGTATTACGTTTGAATGCGTTCTTCTCGTCATCGTCGTCGTCATCAATTGCATTGTTGCTGTTTTCTTGAACTGTCGCAAGCACCGTTGCGCCTTTACCTTTGCCACTCGAACGAACGAAATGACACAGCAAATGTAGCATTTAATATTCTCAAACAGGTAAATAACTTTATTGTTGGAGATTAGGTAAATCTACTTATTGTTATGGTACTTTTTGTTGCTGTTTGTTGTTGTTGTTTTTTATTCATTTTGATATTTATTTTGTTGGCTGTTGTAATGCTTCCAAGTCCATTATTAGCTCATGTGAATGCACCTAACATACATATACATATGTAAGCTCAATTTCACATTCCATGTAAATTATAAGTGCTTATTGTGATTGAAGGCTGTTCGAACGATTAGGCCATGAGCTCCAATAAAATAAAAACCAATAACAAACAAACAAAGGAAAAATAATAAAAAAAAAATATATTGTTTCACTCATTTATAATTACATTTGTTACGATAGTTTGATTATGTTGCATTTTTTTTTTATAACTTATGCAGAAAGTTTCAAGGTTTCGAATACATGATGTCAGTATTTCTTCACATAAATAGCTTTAAACATATCGAAATAAAACTGTGTACATAGAAATATTTATACCTAAAAATTACTCTGTTCGAGAATTGATGGCATTGGATATAAATTACAGATATCTCTCATACAATATTATATTTTCGAACAAAAATTTTAAGATTGGCTCACCTAAATATGAACCTGGGAATTATATTAAGAAGCTCGAAAATGTATGGAATCGAATCAAAATTACAACTACCACCAATACAATAGTTTGTATTCGAACAAATTTTTTCAAGCTTTATTCACATAATTATAAAGCTATTAAGTTACTATTCACATAAGGTAATTTTTACCCAAAAACGAATATGTTCGAAAATAGATTTAATGGTATAAAAATCACACCTAAAAAAATTTGACAAAATATGGGGCATATTGACAAATATGGGCCCCGGAGGGCTCTTTGGCCAATCTTCTCTTTCAGTACTGTTACGCGTGTTAAATTTTGGATTAGAAAGGTCTTACTTATTTTAGCTGGTTCCAAACGGCAGAACTTGTGTGGCATCACTTTTTCTGATCTCTGTCACAAAATTCTTTTAGAAGCTTTTCCATGGCAAAGTACCGGAAGAATTTCGAATTGCTTGTCGACAGGTGGGCACCATTCAAAAGAATTATCTTTTTGACTAACCACTAAGCTATGGCACCCACCGCAGCTGCTATATAAATTTAAGTTTTCGAATATCTTCCACTTATAAGTCTGTGTTCGAACATAGGTTTAATTTCTTTCTCATGCAATTATCAAGTTATTGAAATGAAACTCACGATATTTATGATTATTTTTACTAACGAACTGAAGGCGTTCTAAAAATCGGAGTCATCTAATTAAAACTAGACATGCTTCCTATACAAAAGTCTATTTTCGAATGTACCTTTTCATATTTTGCACACGTAAATCTAAAGCTATCCTACCGAAACTCTGTGCACACAATTATTTTCATCAATAAACATAAAATATTAAAACCAAACGTCGTGGAATAACAAACAAACTTAGTTTCCATACAAAAATCTGTTTTCGAACATACATTTTCGTGCTTTAAACACTTAAATATAGAGCGATCAAACTGAAATTCCTTATATAAGAGTATTTCTATTAGTGAACTAATGATGTTGAAAATGAACTTAATCGGATAAAAACTAAACATACGTTCCATACAAAAATATATTTTCGAAAATATATTTTTATACTTTTTGCTCATGAAAACAAATTAGAACATAAGTCAGTGTTTTTTACAGTAGAGAGTGACTGAATTTTGGTATTTTCGAAGTAATTTGTTATCGTTTTTCTTTTAATAAAACCGCAAATATGGCCAAAAAAACATGGCCAAGCAAATTGATAATTTCTATTTTGTTGTTGTGTTACGATATTGATTAAATTATTCATGCATCGTTTAGTCAACACCTGAATAGTATGAAATTTGTAATTGCATCAATAGAAACCAAACACACACACACACACCTATAAACACACTTAGGCAAAAAAAAAAATACTCCTGCTGCCTTGCTCGAAATGCAATGCAATATGATTCACATGGTGCCTGGTACTAACAAAAATTCTTAGATTGCATCGCGTTCGCCTTCAAAACTAAACAACAAACATGTTTTGGCCAAGGCCGCATTGCTGGGTGGGAGTTGGTGAGCGACGAGCAAAAACCATGTTTGATGCGATTTTTGGTTTCAAGAAATTACTTCTATTTCGACTTGAATGAATACACTCACATTCTATGCCTTTTGTTGATTTATTATTATTATTGTTATTACTCATGTGTAGTTGTTGTTGTTGTTTTTCTTATTGTTCAAATTCAACATTCACCACCACAATTGAGAAATTGAGCAACAAATTCAATTAAATACCATTTGAATTTGCGCCGCCAAAAAAGAAAGATGTACTCCAACTACGACGCTGTGCCTCCACTGCCTCTGCATTCTGGATATTTTCAAGCGAAGAACAGAAAGATGCAAATGAATCACGTTGTTGAAGCCAACTTAACTCCTTCGTTGCTTCTTCGTGAGCTGATGATGATAGCGGTAGTGACGACGACAGAGGTGGCGGTGCTAATCCTCATTTAATTTTAAAGTTCGAAGGTGTTGCAGATAATTTTTGTGCTACCACTACATACATACACACATGAGTATGTACCTTAGCGAGTAAGCAAGTACTTCAGTTTCTTTACACTGACATGTATGAGAGCTCATAAAAATATTTTATGGCATTTTCCATACGCACACACATACACTCATGTGTATGTATAGAAGCATAAGCGCCTGTGAGATGTGGAGTACATAAGTGGCGTTACCACATCGCCAGATAAAATAATGGTGCCAGACATTGTCTTATGAATAAATTGTTATGGAAATCGAATTAATGAATACCTACTTTGTGTGTGAGTGTGAGTGTGTGTGTGTGTATATCTGTCTGATGACTACCAGTGTAAGCTACTGCTTCATGATGGTAGATACGTATGTTCACTACCGCGGCGCAGAGGTTAATACCTGAGCTTATTTGTCTAACTCTTTCGTTCGTTCGTTCGTTCGTTCATTGGTTTGGTTGTTCGTTAGTTAGTTGGTTGGTTGCTTTCTTGCTATTACGTTCATTTCGTACGTAATTTAATTATGCGTTCATTGTGTGTGCATTATTTGCATGAATGTGTATAGATGTATGGTTTATTCCAAAGTTCTTATCTTTTGGTATTATTCTTCTGCTTCTTCTTCTTCCATGGCGCTCATATGACAGTGCTTCGAGGAAATGAAATTGAAAAAAATTAAGAAGAATTTAAGCTTCGAAATAAAGGCGTTAAGATGTGTTGAGAGTTTTAAATTTTACCAAAATATAACTGCAGTGCAGTCATATCTTCGGGTCCTGTCATACCTCTTCCCCTCAACCCAACTCTTTTTCCTCTCTCTCTCTCTCTCTCTCTCTAATATCCCAATCGCAATTCAATGGCTTGATGGACTGACTTTAAGAACTTTAAGAACAAACACGTACGAACGCATTGTATGCTCATCAAGCTAGCATTCTTTGTTGTTATTACATTTTAATCAATACAAAATTAATTCCTCCACCACCAACAATGTAACCATCCAATTCGTAAGCCTCAAACATGCTATATTCAAAATGAAAAGAGAAAAAAACAAAAATAATCAACATTACAATATGTGTATACACATACATATATAACTAAATATATATAAAATTATCCTCATACATATTGACATATAAAAACCTTTAGCTGCTGAGGTTTTAATTTATCCCAAATTAATGAAAATAACCAAGAATTGCTACATGCTACACATCCGTACACTATAAGGAGAGAGTATTCATAATATACGTAAGTGCAGATGTGTGTGTGGGTGTGTAAATGAAAATAAAGGCCTTTTTTTGGTGAAATGAAATTAAGTAACCAAACGAACTGAACGACCGACCGAAAGTAAGAACTTACGTAAGTATGTAATATATGTATGAACAAAAGGTAAGGCGAGAGAAGAGGTTTGTTTTTATGGTGCGATATGGCGATGGCATTGTGTACATAGCAGAGTGAAGTAGGTAAGCAAGTAAGTACTCGACAACAAAATAAAGCTGCTGATTGGAAATCTTTCGGGATACATATATAGTCACACATGCCCACACACACACACACACACATGCACTTTTAATGAGAGTAGGAGCTGGGGGTACTATGTATGTATATACATATAATGCCAGAGCCATTGTATTTACGATATATACATAAATTCGAAGCATAATAGTTATACAATTAATGTTCTAGCTACTACTCATCTTATTCATATCATCACAAAAACCAATATACAGTGTTTGAATTTTGTATAAATACACATTATAATTCTGAACCGAACCGTTTTTAATAAGCTGCTTCAAAAAATGCTTGAAAAATTAGAAAAAAATTGCTAGTTTAAGACATTTATTATCAAAAACTTGAAATATTTTCATTTAGCCAACAAAACCAATGAAATATTTCGAAACCTATATTATTCTCATTTTCAAAACAGATGCAAGTGACCTGAAAAAGTGTTTTTAAGAGAAAATTAAAATTTTGAGGTTATTCGAAATTTTTTAAACTAGTTTCTAGTAGATCAGTTCTTTACTATTTAGCTATTCATCGAATCAGACCACCTATTTCGTTTCCCTTTTCATTCCGAAGTTGGTGTAGCCCAAATATTTCCCTTGCAAATTCTTCCAATTCTTTTCTCATAACCCTTAACGAGGACATCATCCTAATTGCCAATGCAGGACTCTGGAATACTATGTATATCGCTGTCTCTACCTCCTACAAGACCTATTTTGTTGATGTGGTATCTGAAATTGCGCTATCATCAGCCCAGTCTACCAAGTGAGAGTTTCCAAGGCTGAGAACATTCTTTGCTTAACCGGGCATTGGTAAGTTCAATGAGGCCCTTTGCAAAACAAAATCAAATGATATCGGATGAAAATTATAATGAATATCTATATCGAATTACTACATTATTGCACAATTTTTACAATTTTTGCAATTTTTTGACATTAATGCAGTACGCCGTCATTACAGGCTAAACAAATTAAGGTCGAAAGAAATAATGTCAAAAAATGTTATCGACTTCTTCGGTATTTACAGTTTCGACCTTGTGTCAATAGCTTTTTCAACAATGACCCTACAGTACTTTGCCATTTCGACATTATTGTCAAAAAAAAAATAATAATATGACAACGAAGAAGAAATGCAAAAATTAACATTTTCGATGTTATTGCTAAAATTGTTCAGCGCCAGCTCATTCGAAATGAATGCGATATATTGTTTTTATAGAGGCTACTATTTATATTTCGGGAATAGCAAATATCAAACATTTTTAACTGAAAATGGCTTTATTGTTTTTCAAAATATTCACCATCATGATCAATGCACTTTAGCATTCGTTCAAACCATTTGTCATAGCAGTTCTTCCATTCCTCTTGAGACATTTCTAAAACATGGTTTTTGAATGCTTCAACAACTTCTTTGGCGCCCGTAATTCGTTGACCACGCAGTATACCTTTGATATTCGGGAACAAGAAGAAGTCATTGTCAAATCAGGACTGTAAAGAGGATGAGTCATCAATTCGATGTTCTCACTGCTCAAAAATTCACCTGTTTGACGAAATGTGTGAGAGCTCTCATTGTCATGATGGAGAATGATTCGTCTTTGGCGGTTGGTTTTGTGAATTTCTCTGAAGACTTCCAGCAAAAAAAATGGTAGTGTACCACTCAGAATTAACCGTCCTACGTTACTCAAGCAGAACAGTGGCCACATGACCCATTCGGCCGAAGAAACAGGGGACCATTTGTTTCGATGTGCTGCTGGCACCTTTTGTTGGATTTGGCTCGTGTTGAAACACCCACACGGTCGATTGCTGTTTTGTTTCGTGAAAGAACACTCTTCTGCCAAATTCTGTATTTGGAGCATAATGGTAGATGGCGAAGAAACGGAAACCTCTACCTTGTACATTGGACGCACCAGGTACCTTAAAGCTTGTTTGATACTGTGGTTCGGTAAGTATAAAACCAAAGGCAGTAAGCAAAATGCAAGATCGATTATCGATTAATGGTTAACTGCTTTAAGATGACCATTGATATCAAAACTTACTCGTAATATATTCCAATGGGGTACATTTATGATACTCCAAAACATTTACAAAGGAATTCTAGTCAAAATTACAAGCTAAATGCTGCGAAAAATGTATTTTTGATTGAAAATTAATCCACGAATCACCGAGGTTTATATAAATTTCAACTATTATGCACATATATGTACGACTATTTATATATCGTATATAAACATCTATAGTGAATGTGTCTATTATTGGCTGTAAATGTGTGTACTGCGATGCTATACTGTGCTGCGCATCATTTTGTGCCAGTTGGACGAGTCGGACTTTCCGGTTGTTATAATATGAACGTGCTTAAGAATCCCTTCGGCAAAAATGTTTTGGTTGAAAATTGGAACCTTTTTGTTGCAGGAAACAAACACACACACACACACACACACACACACATACATACAACGCATACAAATTTTATCAGCAGGAAATGTCTCATGCAAAATCTCTGCCAAACCAAACCAATACAATTGTAATGAATGCTGGTGATGATTTCGATGATGACGATGATGCCGATAATGAAAAGTGTGGTTACGAAATGGATAATGATGATGATGGCTGTAATGTTTAAACAGCCATAAATGCAAGATATAGTCATAAATGCGCACAACACTTTAAATTAAGATTATAATAATACAATATTAAGTAGATGAAGAAGCAGCAGCAGCAGCAGCAGCAAAAAGACAAAGACAAAAAAGATGAAGTAAATGGATAATAGAGACATCCTTAGATATTTTTGATGGCATTTAACTTAATAAGCAACACAACTCATTCAATGCGATCAACTCTCACTTGGTATCCATGTAATTACATAGTATTTAAGAGTTGGGCGAAACATAGTACAAACACCAAAAAAAAAAAAAAAAAACAAAACGCCGCCTTAAATATCAAAGTAAGAAACAGTAAGACGCTCAATGACGCTTCATCTTATTACATCAATAATCTTGGGCTGACTTTTAAATAAATACAAATACGAGAGTACATTCACAGTGATGATAGTGTTTGTAAAACAAAAGCTAAAAGCACATCCTTTGACGCTGGAGTCCGTATCATCGCTGAAAGCAAAACCTTCTCTTACAAAATGAGCTCATTCAACACTTGATGATGATAATGATGATGATAATAACACAAAAAACAGGGGTTTTTGTTTTGTTGATACTTTGAAATCAAATACGAACAATTTTGGCTACGCGAATACTATCAACCCCATCTCAGAGGATAGCAGAGGATAGTAGTTGACGGTCAGCAGTACCAACCGGGCGCCAGAGTAGATATCATGTTTGATGTTTTCATTCATGAATCGAGCAAATTTTATATACAACACTATATTTGCGAAAGAACGAAATTTAATTAAAGGAGTATGTAGGTAACAGCGAGCAAATACCTACAACCAGCAGCCATCATCATAAAATGTCTTTAAGGTATCATCGTACATTACCATAGATCAAAGACAAGATGCTTAGCTAACTAGTTGAAGTCGTATGTATATCCTGAATGCGCATTTAACTCTTTAATATGATTACAATAAGCAAACTCATTCCACTGCCTGCATGCATACGACAGTGAACCAAATGGGGCATACACTTTACGATGTCTTAATGTAATTCATTATTGGCTCTCAGGTTTGGGCTGGCAACGGTTCGGTTCGGTTCGGTTCAATCGAATAAAATGTGAATACGAATGTGTTGTAACAACTTGTTTTCCAATTTTACAATTTAACAAGTCAAACAGAGGTTGAGCCTATAAGCAACATAACAGCAAGCAAATAAGTTACAAGTTTTCGCCTTTTTCTGATTCTATTTTTTTTTTCAGTAGATTTTGTCGTTTCTTTTTCACCTCAATCTAACCATTCATTCATTGAAGGCAAAAAATTTTGCAGCGCTCATTTGAAAATCCTTAAGAAGCAAATTTTTCAAATTGTTCGCTGGAGACTAATAAAATCAACGATGTGGAACTTCAAAATGATGCGTCTTGAATTTGTTGTGTCTTTTGTTATTGCAGCAGCATTGTGCACCAATGTCAAAAGGAAATATTTTCCAGCCAGTCAGTTAGTTGAGTCTGATGGCACGGCACAGTGAAGCAGAAATGTTTATGAGTCTGTGACCCGCATGGGTGAAAGGGTTCTCTTTTGCTGCGACTCGACTGTATTTGAGTTGATGGCATGATTTTTATGAGGGTTTGAGATTACGTATTAATCGCTTTAGTATTACTAATGCTATCCGTTTTTTTTTTCTTTACATTATTATGCAATTTTTTTTGTGCTTTTTCTCCTCATTTTATCGAGCAATAATGATAGTAAAAAGAAGAAGAAGAAAACAAACTCAACTTAAATGCCAAGGGATTTGCTCACAAGCTTGTTGTTGTCGTTGTTCACTGAAAAATCCAATAAAAAATCTCATAAATTCTCGAAAGTATTTAAGGTATCAGTGGTACTTCTTTAAAGCATTAAATGCTTTCCTTTTTTTTTTCTTTTTATATAATATTGTTATGTCTAGTTTTCTTTTGAGCAAGTTTCACTGAAAATTTAATGTATCATTTACAAAAATTTTTAATTGATTGCCAAAGCGACACCCTTCTGGTTTTTCTTAATTTTTTTTTTTTTTTTTTCCGTTTTCTAATTTTTATTCCAATTTCTTTTTTTTTTTTTTTTTTGTTGGTTTTTCATAATATTCTTTTATTTTTTACTACCACGTAAAATACCAGCATTACCCTCCCGCCTTTATTGCAGTTACTGTTGTTGTATTTTTTAATCATCTTGTCGCCATTAATAAATCAGAGTCATTAAAAATGCAAAAATCCAGCTGAGAAAAAGGACAACAAAATTTATAAAAAAATAAAAATGTAATCATTCATTATATGTGTAAAAATCGCGTTCGCGCATCGGTGAAACGCACTGTTGTTCATATAATAGATGGATACGCTAAATAAGAAGAAAATAAATTTAAAAAAAAAAAACAAAGAAGGCGAGATAATACAAAAAGCAAAAAAAAAAATAAAAATAAAAAGACACATACAGAAACTATACACAAAAGGACACTTTACAGCCGAATGAATCTAATTAAAATGTAATTATAAATGTAACCATTCAACGGAAGTATCCACGGGATACTCACCACGCTTTCGCGAATGATAATCTGAATGAAAAGATTGAAGATTTTTATTCTTCTTTTATTTTTTTTTTTTTAATTTGAGAAACAAAATGAATGAATGTATACAAAATCGAAAGAGATATAAAGGGGGTGAAGTGGATTGATCAATGCAATGAGGATTATCCGATTGGTTGGTTCGAATGGATTGTGATGGGTCACCAAAAATTGCCCATTGGAAATTAACTTCAGAAAAATATGATAGAAAGTTAAAATATTCATTAGAATACCAAGAATCACCTATAGGGGAGTAAAAAGTTCTGATCGACCCACTTCAGCGTTTTCTCATAGAAATTGTTTACTGTCCATACTTACCCCCGATGTCGATCCTTATAATAAGTCTCCCAAAATTAATTTGTTTCATAAATTTCTTCGCATTTTTTTTTCTTGTGCTAACTAACTCTCTAAATTTACTTACTTACTTACTTACTCATGTGGCCATAACAACCGAATATCGATTTAGGTCGAATATAACATGCCTCGCCACCCATCTCTGTTCTCCGCCAGCTGGCGTTTTGTCTTTCCACCGGAGGTTAGGTCTTCCTCTTCTGCGTCGTCCTCCAGCGAGTTCCGACTATAACACCTTCTTAGCTGGAGCGTGTCCTTCCATTCGCTCGACATGACCTAAGCAGCACTCCCGCTGGATTTTGATGCGCTTTACTATGTCGGTGTCGGCATACAGCTCATAAAGGTCACGGTTGTACCTTATTCGATACTCGCCATCAACACAAATAGATCTAAAGATCTTGCGTAGGACTTTTCTCTCGAAAACCCCAAGCATTCGCTCATCCGAGGTGGAAATTGTCTAGGCTTCAGCGCCATATATAAGGACAGGCATGATGAGAGACTTGTAGAGTGTAGTTTTCGTTCTTCGAGAGAGGACTCGACTTCTCAATTGCTTACTTAGCCCAAAGTAGCACCAGTTTGCAAGAGTGATCCTTCGCAATATCTCCAGGCTGACGTCATTGCTGCCCTTAATGCTAGTTCCAAGATAGACAAAATCTCTTACTACTTCAAAAGCGTAGTTGTCAGCAGTGACGTGCTATCCAAGATGCTAGGATTCTTTGTTTGTTGACCCTAGATACTTAGTTTTGCCCTCGTTCACCGTAAGACCCATTCGACCTATTTACTACTTAGGAAGATTCTTTTGTAAAATCAATTTAAATACACCTCAATCCCAATCATAACACCTAAGGCGCCAAGATGTATGGGCGACCTCTATTAAATCGGCCACACCAGCGTTCCATCAAATTATGGCTAATTTCTATTTTCATTCCCTAAGGAAGACCACTAAAAAATTTATTTCCTTTCAATTTAATAATAATATCAATTTTGTAGGCGTCTCCTTGGGCTTGGGGATGAGTTGTAAATATATAGTAGTTCCCTTTTAAAGTAGTGCCAATGACTCATCCAGTCATTCCTACACATTTTATAGAAAGGTTCCAAAATAACCTTTCATGTCTTCTGAGTAATTTTCATGTATGGCATAAGTCGACTCAAAACGTCTTCAACAAAGTGATAAATTAACTTGTAATACTTCACATGAATGTGGTATCATTAGACACTTTAAAAGGCATGCCCTCATCAAACGATTTCCGATATTGGTCTTGCAAAAAATGCAGCTTTTGGTACAAGGCCTGCTGCTAGGTATTTCATGCTCAAAACGCCAACTAATATTTTATGATCCCTTTGGTGATAGATAGTGGGTGCCTTAGCTCAGTGGTTAGTGCGTTGGCCTTCTGATCTGTAGGACATGTGTTCAATACCCGACTGAGGCATAACAAAATTTAATATCGATAAGATTTTTCTTTTGAATGGTACCCACCTGCCGGCAAGAATTGGCAAATTTTCGGGCAGTAACAATTTGCCAAAAATGCTTCTTAAAAGAGCTCTGTGACAAAACTAAGTTAAAGTGATGGCGCAAGCGTGCTGCCGTACGGAACCGGCTAATATATGTAGGTCTCTTCTAATGCTGTCCAAATTTAACACGCACAATAGTATTGGAAGAGAAGCTCGGTGGCATTGCAATGGGCCTTTCTGGCCTAAGTGTGTCCTCTCAGAGAGAGAGCAGCCACATAACCCAACCTAACCTTGGTGATACTTAGATGTTCAGTTTCTGTTCCATATGTAGCTGGAATGATGATTCTCAAGCATTAATTCCTTCACTTTATTGATGTTTTCTTCAGTCACAACCATTCTTAGAGCATTAGTCTGAGGCAAATTATAAAGGTGTGTATGTCCCAATTTGAATATTTTGTATGCCTGTTCTTATTCAACATTTTCAACGATTT
Organism: Megamerina dolium; assembly: GCA_963854835.1. Taxonomy (NCBI): domain Eukaryota; kingdom Metazoa; phylum Arthropoda; class Insecta; order Diptera; family Megamerinidae; genus Megamerina; species Megamerina dolium. The sequence continues at coordinate 59,720,170 of OY978527.1, read as the reverse complement.
GTGTATTACTTAATCACGATTAAGAACTTTCAATATTTCATAGAAAAGAATTCATATTTTCCGATCCAATACAGCCAATGTTTCAACTCATCCAACATTCAATGTTTCCCCTACATGCTATTACTCCATGGTGACAATAATTAAAATACCCAAATACGGGAAGGAGTTTATATTGCGATGGGAATGAGTTGAGTCATATTTGAGTGAATGGATATTTGAAAATTCTTGTAAAACATACGTCTTAAAACTATTTAATGGCATTTGGCCAAAAACAAAGTAAGCAATTCATACAAAGTACTGAATTTTATTTAATACTACATATGCATGCATGCATGCATGCATATTAGAAGGACCTTTAGTAACGCCCATATACAAATAATCGTACAATCACACATATACTGTAAGTATGTATGCATGGGATGCATGGTAGGTGTGCAATGGCAAGGCACAAATGGTTTTGACCTCCTCTAAGCTACCTCTAAGTGCGTGTCCTGGTCATGTAATCGCATTTCAATTGAAACTCTTTGTTGGAATAAGACAAATACACACACACACACACACACACACACACAAATCCATGTAGAGTTGCTTAAGAAAATTGAAAATTCCTTAAAATATTTGTTTGTATGTTTTTACTCATACTATTACGAATGAAAGCATTGGTAACACATGTGTGTTACAATATTGTTGTTGTTATTGTTGCTGCTGCCAATGTTGTATGTAGTTTGACACTTACAGGGCATTAAGTAGTTGATACTATATATATAGTAGCTGTTGTCCTGGGCAAATGTCTTGCCGAATCAAATATCCGATATGTGCTTGTTTATGTGTGTGTGTGTGTGTATATCGTACATAAATAGTAGTTGTATGAAAATCGTAAAACGCTTTCGAGCATACAAATTGCACAAATAACAACACCAGAGCACCATAGGATAGTCTGTTGTTGTTGTTGTTGTTGTTTGGTTGTTTATTTGTTTGCGTGTGCATTCAAGGATTCTAAGAACTTTAACTTACAAATATGTTTTTGAAACATAAGAAAAGCCAAATGTACAAACACACACACACACACACCGTCATATATCTATGTATGCATTTAAGCATTTTGTGGATGAGTGATTTTATATCCTTCAGCCACATACATATATACATACATACAGTAATTTAGGCAAAAGTCTTTCCTTCGTTCAATACAGATACAAGTCATTTGCACTTATTTCTGTTGCAAGGCAGGTCATTAATGTTACATAAATGGTATGTTTGTATATATATATAAATTCACTGACCATTCAAATTCTAGAATTTGCATGAATCTATTTCATTCTCTCTCATAGTTCTTTGTTATCATGCATGACTTACTCGACTATATGTGATGTGACTTGAGTGGTGTTAATGACATTCCAATGATATCCCTGAATTAATATTCTTAAGATGCAATAGAAGGCGGCTACGTATTAAATTAGTATAAATTTACATTCTTGTGCACATATTGAATGACTGCACACAGAGAGAAATACAAAAAAAAAACGAATTTATTTAATTCATTTAAATTTCACGCAACAATTTCAATTTTAAAAATTTCGAGGATCATTTCAGTACAATATTTTTAAGATGAATTATATGTTTATTCCTTGTTCTTTTTCGTGCTTTTATTTCAATACTAATTACTCGTGCTAGCATAAATACTAGTACATAGATGGTTAGCTAGAAGGTTCACATTTTTAAAATAAATTATGCGTTGCCCACAATGGCAAGCCACATCAAAGTGACCAACCAAAGATTCATTCTCAGTCAATCAATGCAAAAACACATAGCCAAACAGAAGGGACGACTCAGCTACCATCATTAACAACAATTTGAAGGAGCTCCCCAGGCGAGCGCAAATATAAACTACAACAACACAAACGTAAACAAACCATCAACATCAAGAGAAAAAAAAAACATTAATAAAATAAGCAAGCATTTAAAAAAAAATACATAATTGTGGAAAAAAGAAAACATAAACATCGGTACTCATGGTATATGGTATACCTATACTCTCACACATTATCCAAGAAACCCAAAGTGTGGTGGCTACAAAGAAAAAATCATCTTAATTAACATTAAGGCTCAATTCAGTGATTTTTAGTTTTTTCTTTGGACAAAAAAAAAACGACTTCGCATATTTATGAACGTCCATACGCACATTTATTTGTTCGGTACGATATATTTCCCATTAATGAGATGAAGGAATCAACAATTTAGACGCATTTTGTGGACTTTCTAAAATAAAATGGAGTTGAAACTATTGCCATAGCGAATAAGATGGGTATAATATATATTTAAATCAACTATATCCTTTTATTTCCCCAGTTATTAAGTAAGTAATTTGAGTAGTCCATCTACGAGGTGGATCAAAAATTTGGGAAAAATTCTAAGATAGGGCATTAGCATGCACTAATGTGAACTATTTCTAAAAAGTTTCATCCTTCAATAGACGTTTGTCAAAATATTGATCATTTTTGTTCACGCATTTACAAGTCACAGCAGTTAGAAGTAACACACCAGTGTATTTTTTTTTTAATGGGAAAACCTGCGTTTCCTGTTCTGGTTAAACACTATTAGATCAAAGCCATGCTAGATGAGTATTAAATGGACTATGCACCGTCGATTTATTATTATCGACCTAACAACAGGTGTGGTGCTTTTGATTTCTTTTGATAAAATTGGAAAAAACATCAATTTTGTATGGGAGCCCCTCTTAGATGTACATATATGGGCAAATTATATTCCTAAAAAACATTGAGCAGAAAAAATGAAGGTGGTCTGTTATGCATTTCACAGCGCTATGTGCGATTCTTGAACAATTATGGGATTATTTGTTGTTTTTCAGATAGCTTTAAGTTCAGTTTGTATGGGAGGACTCCCAAAAAGTAAATATAGGGATCAAATATGTCCAAAAAAATCTCCTTACAGTCGGCTGGGGCCGACCAAATTATACCCTGCATATGTAGAGGTATATATAAAAAGTTTGCTCGTATATCCATCCTTTTCTTCCACTACTTTGTATAGGACCTACATTAAGAAGCAGGCGTACCTCATCAATTTTGGAGGATCAATTTCTGCCTATAATACTATACTACATAGGTTGCAATGGGTTGACCTAGGCGTATTAATTAGTAAGTTATGGGTGTTTTAATGTTTAAGATAAATCCGAGACTTTGTACGGAAGCTATATAAAAAGTGGGCGTGACGTATCTCTTTCTGGTATATCTAATTAATTTTTCAATATCAATCCACACCTTAAATTTGGTTGTCCTACGCTAAATGGTTTGTAAGTTATGGAGCTTAAAAGTTTTAGTTTAATTCCCTCGACGTTGTATGGGAGACCCATGAAGGAGTGGGCGTACCACACTGATTTTCTGCCAGATTTTTGCCGACTACGATATTAATTTAAGTGTTAATTATAGTTATTCTAGACAGAAGATTGCCGAAGTTACAGCTGTTTCAATTTAAAATTTGTATGGGGGCTACGATAAACAGTGGGCGTGGTGCGTCCATTTTCTGTGATTCTAGTTGCTCGTACAATACTAATCCATACCTTAAATCTCGTTGTCCTACGCTAAATGGTTTGTAAGTTATGGAGCTTAAAAGTTTTAGTTTAATTCCCTTGACTTTGTATGGGAGACTCATTAAGGAGTGGGCGTGGTACACTGATTTTCTGCCAGATTTTTGCCGACTACGATATTAATCTAAGTGTCAATTATGGTTATTTTACGCAAAAGATTGCCGAAGTTACAGCTGTTTCAATTTAAAATTTGTATGGGGGCTACGATAAACACTGGGCGTGTTGCGCCCATTTTCTGTGAGCCTAGTTGCTCGTACAATACTAATCCATACCCTAAGTCTCGTTGTCCTAGGCTAAATGGTTTGTAAGCTATGGAGCTTAACATTTTAGTTTAATTCACTCGACTTTGTATGGTAGACCCATGAAGGAGTGGGCGTGGCACACTGATTTTCTGCCAGATTATTTCCGAATACGATATTAATTTAAGTGTCAATTATGGTTATTCTAGACAGAAGATTGCCGAAGTTACAGCTGTTTCAATTTAAAATTTGTATGGGGGCTACGATAAACAGTGGGCGTGGTGCGCCCATTTTTTGTGAGCCTAGTTGCTCGTACAATACTAATTCACACCTTAAATCTCGTTATTCTACCCTGAATAGTTTGCAAGTTATAACCGGTAACATTTTTTTAATTTCCGCAACTTTGTATGGGAGACCCAAAAAGGAGTGGGCGTGGCACACTGATTTTCTGCCATATTATTTCCGACTACCATGTTAATCTAAGTGTCAGTTACGGTTATTCTGGACAGAAGATTGTAGAAGTTACAGCTGTTTCAATTTAAAAGAAGTACAGACACTTTGTATGAGAGCTACGCTAAAAAGTAGGCGTGGCTCAACCACTTTTGGCGAGGTTATATAGTAGTATAATATAAGTCTATGTGCCAAATATTGTTGTCCCAAGTGGTATATTATGTGAGTTATAGCAAGTTAAAGATTTTGAAAATTTCGAGGTTAGTCGCTTTGAATGCTTGGTGTGGGCGTGGTTATTGACCGATCATGCCCAATATCAATCCCCTCCGTACCCTTGGATCATAGATTACTTATGCCAAATTTCATCGAAATAGCTCAATATTTACTCAAGTTATCGTGCGAACCAGCCAGGTGACAGACAGACGGACGGACGGACGGACGGACGGACGGACGGACGGACGGACATCGTTAAATCGAAAATTTAATCGACGCTGATCACGAATATATATCCATGTCTATATCTCCGGAGATTCCTTCAAGTGGACACAAACATCTGACCGAAATGAATATACCATGCATATTGCATTATGCAGGGTATAAAAATGCTCGGTAGCAAAAATAAATAGTAGTGGGTTAAATATTTTTTCGCTTCAAGGGAATCTTTGGAGTGACGGAAGTGGATTTTGTGAAAAAAATGAGGGAAGAAAACTTAACCCTGTCGAATATTTTACCCATTTATAGACACCCTCGAAGCGATGGCATCGAATTTTATAGAAAATTCTAAGGTGTGGAGTTAGAGGGCAAGTACAGTGGGCTATATATATTTTTTCGCTTTAAGGGAATCTTTGGAGCGACGATAGTGGTTTTTGTGAAAAAATGAGGGAAGAAATATGAACCCTGTCGAATATTTTACCCATTTATAGACACCCTCAATGCGGTGATATCGAATTTTATAGAAAATATCTATATTTTCTAGGAAAGCCTTTCCAAGGTGTTGAATTAAGGGACAAGTATATTTTAACCAAATGTTGGAAAATAATGCATCAGAGTCGTTCCTCTGGTTAACCCCTCTTATGGCTATTCTGGATATTTTACCTAATATTTTACTTCCCATCTTATTTTATAGTTAAGAACGATATACGAACTGACCAAAGCACACCAGCTCCGGGCTCAAATTTAGCGACCCCAAATTTCATTATATTTTTGAATTCGAAAAAAAGCCAAACTCACGCATTATGAATGAATGCAAATAATGTGAGAGAAGAGCATCTTCTTTTTTCTCTAACCACACCCATTCTTCATAAACTCGAGGTATGAATGCATAAAAAGAATAACAACAACAACAATGAACGAAATATGCGTATACAACAATAATTGCGTCTACAAAAAAAAAAATATATGCAACATACTTAGCACAGGAGATACTTTTTTTTCCTTCTGAAATCAACGCATTGTCGCATATTCATCATCATACTCGTTGTTACCATTTCCATCGCACGAATTAACTTTTGATTTTGCTATTTTGACCGTTAAATTTTAATAACATATTTTTAGCATACTTTTTAAAAGAACTTGAATAATTGTTAATGAATATGCTGTTGCTGTCTCATCTCAGCCCTCTCACTCTCAGTAAACGGTAGTGGCCAGCCGGTAGTTCGGTGGTTATGCAATAACATTACTTTTGAATTACTCGCACTCAAGGCGCAAAACATAAGGCTTCACAGTAATATGATGTACACAATATGTGTATGACTACCACCATCTAACCATTCTGGGGTCAGATTTCTCATACTGTTATGCCCAACTGCCCAATTCAAAAATCACATTAAAAGGCAAATTTTTGAAAATTTTTAATCAGATTTACGCAGAAATAAGTACATGCGAGTAGCACACGACGTACACATGTGACTATATCCCTTTCCGCTAAAACATACGTATACGCATACATCCTTTGTTGTTATTTTCTTTTTTGTCTACATTTTATACAAATTTTGAAATACGGATTCATTCATGGTTGTCCTTTTTTCGTCTTTTTTTTCTCTTTGCTGGTTTACTCTCATTTGAACAATGTGTGTTAATGTGCGTTGGTCGTTGTCGTCGTCGGATGGTCCAAGCATTGGTAAGTGCGGAAATGTCCCAAAGCTAAAATAAGTCACACACTTGCTGACTGGCGAGGGTTGAATCCTTTTTTATTTAGCACATCATGAGCGGCATTATTGTCGTCGTCGCACAGTGATTCGTTACAAGGATAATTTAAAAAAAAATTAGAATGTAAAATCCAAAATGATTGATGTGATTTTTGAAACTAACGCTGAAATTAAAGTGATTTCAAATTTCTTTGTGAAAATGTCCCCTATGCATAAAATCTCAAAATCCGAATTCTTTAAATTTATCACATCTTCCAAAAAATCTAGCTCGGGTTCGCAATATATTGTCAATTTTTTTTATTTTGCAATTGCTTTTATAAGGTTCGGATGCTGAAAACAAATTATCCAATAAATTGACCGGTCATCCGATCTACAAATCTTTTTTTTTATACAGGAGCACCTTATGGGGCTTCCGATCCGAAATTACATCATTTAATACCACCAATGGAGTACATAGTCGGTTTTTGTTTTTGCCCTGAAAACCCTTGGTGTGTAACATTTTTATTAGTGTGGGTGCCGTAGCTCAGTGGTTAGTGAGTTGGCGTTCTGATCTGTAGGTCCTGGATTCAATCCACGACTGAAGCATAACAAAATTTAATATCGAAAAGATTTTTCTTTCGAACGGTACCCGCCGGCAAGAATTGACAATTTTTCCGGCAGTAACAATTTGCCAAAAATGCTTCTTAAAAGAGCTCTGTGACAAAACGAAGTTAAAGTGATGTCACAAAGATTCTGCCGCTCGGAACCGGCTACTATTAGTAGGTCCCTTCTAATGCTGTCCAAATTTAACACGCACAAGAGTCTTGCAAGAGAAGCTCGGAGGTATCACAATGGGTCTTTCTGGCCTAAATGTGTCCTCTCAGAAAGAAGGCAGTCACATAACCTAACCTAACCTAACATTTTTATTAAAATTTAAATCCCAACAGCACGACGAATGTTATATTCATAATAAAAGATTCCGAACTATAAATAGCTCAGCTACAAAATTGCATAAAAACGTGGAACCGAAGAAAATATTGCACTTGAAATAGAAAACGACTAATTTTGTGAAACAAAAACTTGTCCTCCGTCCTGAGACTGTTTAAATTTAACATACTCTGGCAACTCTCTCAGACAACTCTATGCCTACACCGGTGCCTAAGAATTATTTGTTGTATTGGAACCTTCAGTTGGATTTTGTACGAGACTCAAACCCAATGGACGTTGTTAAGAAGTAATGTTATAATATATGAAGATCCTTTAAGAATCATATTAAGCACTTATTCATATTTCACTTCAACGACTTCAAATTTACTAGCAAAAAAATTGACAACTTTTTATAATTTTATCTTATGGCTGCATGAGATCGAATCACTGTATATTGTCACCGTTGGGCTACAGTAGCAACATGCTGACGCCACATGGTCACATCTGTCTTAATACGTGTGCGTGTCCACTTCAGAGAAAGAGAGAGAAAAAAGGACATATTCATATACACATACATCTTAAAATTATCCATTTTGGCTGGATAAGTTGTGGTTCCAATAAAATGAAAAGCTCATTTTGAACCCTTTACTTTAGGTTTACAATTATAATTTTTTTGTTTTGTATTTTTGTTGAACCAAGAAGCAAAAAGAACAGAACATGAACGCAATCGTTTTTTGCTGTTGTTTATAATTTGTTGATGACACAACCCCATCTTTGGTTGCGTCCATGTGCCCCCTGCTTCGAGGCATACATATATTCAGCATGAGAATCCATATTGGGCATTAATTAAAATATTTTGAATAGCAACAATAATACAATTCGTGCTCTTTATAAAAACACATAGAATGAAATGAATTAAATCAAATATAAGAATACAAAGGATGAAGGTGAAAAAATGAAATGAAATTGAATTGTCATCACTCTTCAGCATAATAGCTAAAGGTATAGAAAATGCAACCACCTTATCGTTTTGTATATATTGTTGATTTGCATCCAGTGTGTGTGCTGTTAGGCTGCTGATTTGCTGCTGAGAATCATATCATCATCACTTTGTATTGTCTCCCTCGACCACTTGCTCCAACTTTACATACTCGCATACGTAATCGCCCTCGAGCAACATTAACATATTGACACAATTTCCAAGATACTTAACACTCAAATTGCCAACAGTGTTGTTTACACACACACACTCTATATACTTTTCTATGCATTGGTATTTTTGCCAGTGTTTATTTGTTATTTGCTTTTTGTTCTTGTAGTTGTTGTTGATGTTTCACACGCCCTAAAAAGCACTAAAGTGTCATTTTAGGCCACTCAAGTGCAGTTTAAGGGCAAACACACACACACACCGCTTTGGCATTAAATATATCTTGAATGCTCATGTGTATGTGGGGACGAAGGAGATAGAATTGCACGCGATATATTTTCTATTTATATGATCATATGGTCTCGTTGCCGCATCGCGTAACATCAACAACTTTATTGTCGTCCAAGCCTCCCCCAAGCTACATGCATACGTAAGTAGAGTGATGCTGTCACTGCTACTGCTGCCATTGCCTTTGGGGAGGCAATTGAAGCGATCAAAGAGCGTAAAATTATGTAAATTAATTTCACGCCTTTTTAGATATGCGAATTTTTTAGGTTTTTTTTCTTTGGTAACTGCTACGCGTTGCTGCATGCTTATATATACCTACCATACTTGACTAGGGCGTGGCAGGAGTGTGTTTTATCATCAGATACTATGAGATGAGCATATGCGATTGTAGATATAGCGATGGTGATGGCGAATGAATGATGTGTTTACATTCTCTTAGCGATGCATGAACTAGTAAATTTAGTACACTCTAAAAGGATCATACAAACGGCAACAACAATGATTCAATACCGTGAGAATATACGAGTATGCATATACCATAATGGACAAAAAAAATATGAGTCCTGAAAATTTTTCTTTAAATATTTTTGAAATATTTTTCAAAGTGTTAAGACGACCTCTTATGGGAAAAATTAAAAGGCAAAAGTTTCTACGAGAAACTCTATTATTTAAATCTTTTACCTAATACCTGGTTATGGATAATAAAATAAAAGTATAATCAGTCAAGTATTTAAACGGTGCCGATTCGCAGTCAAATTTCAAACAAAGGGCTTCAAGACCGATAAATGTCGACACAACTACCGAGAAGAAGCTTCTAGAGTGTATATCCAAATTCCTTTAATTGTTTTTTTTTTTAATTTTTCCGAAACACTCTTACTCTCTAACGCCATTTCTAGAGAGCCCCTGACAAAATTGACATTTCTATTAAATTCGTTCCCACCGGTCGCTCGTATTAATAGAGAGGAAGAGTATCTGACCAAACAACATTTATTTTTTCACACAAATTTTTCCCTACAAAAAGAACCTAAACATACTTCAAAATCAACAAATATCCCCAAAGATGCAAAGAAATCTCCGTAAGATGAGGACGATCCGTATTAAGTTTTTCTTCTCAACATTTTAGAGGCACATGCTTACACTCTATATCCACTATTTGGGAGCCCTCCATTAAAAAATACATATTTTTATAAAATTTGCTCATACTGCTCCATGACGACAGAAATGCTACGACAAGAAATCAACTCTAAGCTCATCTTGGATTTTACAAGGATATGGACTTGGTCTTTCTTTCAAACGATGTCCATCTGCTTGCAAGCAATTAACATACCTTTGAAAAACATGTACCATAAAATAATTCTGTAATAAATCTCAGAAAAATCGGCCACCAGATGTACAAGCTGTTTGCTCATAGATGGCGTTAGTGAGCATATGGAGCTATTATCGACTGTGCATCCTTTTTTTTTATAAGTTTACACCTGTTTACATCAATTAGTAAACATCATCAGTGATTTCATACAACAATATACATTTTTTCTCGTATATTCATGTCTAGTTTCGTGCCAGAAAAAGAGCATATGCGGGAAGCTCTACTTTTTTGCTTCAATTTGAAGGAACCTGCTGCTGAGTCACATCGAATGCTTGTGAAAGCTTATGGTGACAGTGCGCTATCGGAAACCACTTGCAGAGACTGGTTTCGTCGGTTCAAAGAAGGCCATTTTGACTTGAGTGGCAAGAAGGGTGAAAATAGACCCAGCAAAGTTGAGGACCATGACTTGCAGGCTCTTTTGGATGAAGACGACATCCAATCGCAAAAAATGCTTGCCGAACAGTTAGGTGTTACTCAACAAGCCATTTCCATACGCTTACGAGCCATGGCGAAGATTCAAAAATTTGGAAAATGGGTACCCCATGAATTGAACGATAGGCAAATGGAGGGACGCCAAAACACATGCGAAATCTTGCTTGCTAGACAAAAAAGAAAGGCATTCCTGCATCTTATGGTGACTTGCGATGAAAAGTGGATATACTTTGAGAATCCTAAACGAAAAAAGTCATGGGTCGATCCCGGCCAACCAGCAATTCCTTCTCCAAGACCAAACCGCATTGGACGCAAGACGATGCTGGGCGTTTGGTGGGATCAGCAGGGTGACATCTACTACGAGCTGTTGAAACCTGGTGAAAGTGTCAATGCTCACTGCTACCACCAGCAACTGGTGGGTGCTTTGGGTGAAAAAAGGCCTGGTTATGAACAAAGACATGAGAAGCTGATTTTTCTCCACGACAACGCCCCATCGCACATTTCAAAACTGGTCCAAAACTACTTAGACACACTCATTTGGGAGGTGCTACCTTATCCCGCTTATTCACCAGACCTGGCCCCTTCTGACTATCACCTTTTTTTGTTGATGGGTCACGCGCTCGCCGAATAGCACTTTGATTCATATGAAGACGTCGGAAAATGGCTTGACGAGTGGTTTGCCTGGAAAAACGAGGAATTCTTTTGGCATGGTATACACAAATTGTCCGAGAGATGGGAAAAATGTATAGCTCGTGAGGGCAAATACTTGGAATAAATTAACTTTTGACATTCTATGAAGAAAAATAAGTTTTTTACCGAAAAACAGCGGGTTTAAGCTGTAGACCTGGTAATATTAACAGCTTCCTTCCAATACGGTTTTAATTAGTGCCCATCATTCTTTTTTTTTATTATAAAATATTTGCGCATAACTTATTTCATCTGTTCTTAATTTTGTGACCAATAGGGTAGCCGAAGAGCTAGAACTCACTAGTTTTAAAGATGATAATAAATAAATATTAATATATGGTATGTATATGGTACACATTTGACCCCAACTACCAGTAATCCTTACCCAATGACCAATAAATCAATTTACATTCACTACCATTGTCTCACAATGGACACTTGTGTATGTGTATAGTAAGAATAGTGTAACAAAAGCTTTCGGTTTAATTCAATGCACTTGCATATGCAAAAGATATCCAAAGACACTTTGCAAAAGCCTTACGTATGTAAATAAATTATTTTCAAGGCAATCTGGCAATTAATTATTTTTGTCCGCAGAGTAAAATTTATAATTGAATTCTGTGTGAGACACAAAGATGCCAAAATCGTTGCATGGTTTCATCGTCAACATCATCATCATCATCATCATCATCATCATTGTCGGCTCAATTGAGATTTTGTAAGTTTCTTTTCAATTACCAACGACCGCATATGATGGTCGTCGTTACTGTTTTACTCGACCCCAATTTGTCGATCCGATCAGCAGGTGAGTACCTACCTTCCACTTTGGTACATACTACTCGTATGTACCTAGTTGCATCATTTAAGTACCTAAATCAGTTTAAGGAATAACAATATTAAGAAAACATAAAATCACAAGAACAACCACAACAATCAATAATGCCAACAAATTGAGGAGTTTATTCAGATGCATGCTAAATTGAAGATGAAATTGAAATCAGTTGCAATACTTTTACTACATACGATATATATGTATGAAGAAGCAAACGTATGTATGTAAAGTACAATGTAGTAAACGACGACAGTGATTACCTCTCTAAATATGTATGTGTGCATGTATGCAGAATATTGACCTTTTTGGTATACTCCTTCCGATCTCTGCAAAATCCTAATCAAAAACTATAAAGTCGCTTTACAAAAGGAATATAACAAAACAAAATACAAAGCTAATTACATGCGAAAACATATACATAGGTATGTTCATGTACCTATTACATATATATACATACAAACATATCCATGTGTGTGTGCGTGTATACTTCACATATGTGAGATCGTAAAATTTACAACTCGTTCAGTGTAAGCAACTTGTACACAATATTTGTTTTAATACAACCAGACACAGACGGAAATTAATGTGCAGAGACTGTTTTACAGCCAATGAAATATGACAGTAAGGTGTTACAAGAATAGCACAATATAAAGTACTATAAAAGCTTAATCGGTGCCCGAATTGATCTGAGATACACCAAGCAGTGGTGTAGGCGTATTCAATGGAAACACAAAAGTCAGTGTCCCTCATGGTTACTAGTTGGGTGTCTTTCAAGCGTGGTTTCTCACAACTCTAACTTGATCAAAGACAATCCTTGACAAAGGTCTGTTAGAGAAAATGATAGATTTCGTTCAGGCTAATTAAGCCGGTATTAAGGCTCTTTGCTCTTGGAGATTTTTTTCTTAGCTTCTAAGTTACTCCGTGCTCTTAAACACTACAAAGTGTGACCGTCTAGGACAAACTTGTACAACAGACTCAGTTCATCACGGAATTGATAGAAATTAGCTTCCATGTGAATGAGCTAATATTTGTACTAGGTCCAACTATTTTGCTTTGGTATTACATGATCATCCACACGATTAATTCTAGAGAACGTTTCAAACCACTTTGAAAGTCATACCGGGACAACAGCGCCGGCCTTAGGTAAACCTAGGAACTCAATAGAATACACTTAAAATTGCTTAAAGTCCATTCATCAGGCCATCAAACCATTAGAAAGCATTTCCATAAAATTTGTTTATCGACTTTGCAAATAAAATAAACATGTGGCACTTATAAGCCCCGAAGGGCTCTTTGGCTGAGCTTCTCTTCGATTACTGTTGTTCATGTTAAATTTTTGACAGTATTAGAAGGGACCTACTTATTTTAACCGATTCCGAACTGCAGAACCCTTGTGACATCACTTTTTCTGCGCTTTGTAACATAGCTCTTTTAGAAGATTTTTCATAGCAAATTCTTACTCCCGGAAGAATTGCCAATTGCTTGCCAACAGGTGGGTATTATTAAAAAGGAAAATCATTTTGGTATTACATTTATGGTTTAGCCTCGAATCGAACTACAGTTCAGAAGGCCCACTGAGTTACGGCATCCACTTTGCAAAACATTAATTTTGAAGGCAAGTCCCCCAAGCGGTGTAGGTAGAGGGTAAGTATATTTGAAAGAAATATGGGAGTACAAGAACTAATGGTAGTCAGTCATACATTTCAGTGCCCCGGGGAGGATTCCTAAGCATTTACGGAGTCATTTGCCGATTTTCTGGTGCTTTGGTGCTAATTTTGTACGAGAGCATATCTAGGGAGTAAAGGCAGGGTGTAAGTAACATGTGTATTTTTTAGAAATATTGGAGCACAAGAAGTGGAATGGTAGTCAGTCATATATTTCAATGTTCTAGGTAGGATTCCTAAGCATTTGCGGAGGCATTTGCCGATTATCTGGTGCTTTCAAGTCAATTTTGTACGGGAACTTACCTAGAGAGTAAAGACAGGGTGTAAGTATGTTCAGAAAAATGTGGCATTGCAAAAATTAATGAAAGTAGATAATATATTTTAATTTCTAGTGGCGCTTTAGGAGCTGTCGCAGGAAAATGTATACAAAACAAGTCAATTTTGTAGGAGCACCTCTATGGCGAAAAGATAGGACATAAGTAACATATGTGTAAAAAATGTTGAAAAAATAATAGAAGGGAGTCACTTTTTGTTTGAGATCAGAGACGTAATGCGACCTGATCTAGTTAAGGTAACTCCAGATTCGAGCTCAATGACCCCAAGCATTGATATAAAAATGTTCATATCGTCTTGTAATATATAATATTAGGAAATTTTCACCTGACACCATAAAAATTGACAGTTTGTGCACTAGTTTTACTAACACTTTTTGATTGTGTGTATTAACTAACTCTTTAGTGCGCTTTAGTATATAACGCTTTTAATTTTAAAATAACACAAAACACAACATTAGTAGCACAGACACAAACAAACAAACAAAAAAGACGGTGTAATACTTAGTGCTCCCCAGACACACCACTGCACTCTGTGATGCTCTGATATCCAACCACAGCAACTAATAGAAAATATAGTACCGCAGATAAAAACCGTAACTAAATCTGAATGCAATGGTATGTAGTACACATATAGCTTAAATACACGTTCAAAAATATGAAAAGTCACACTATTCATATTTGTATAGCCGTATGTGTATTCTTAACGCGAATTATGCGTCAGAATTTACTCACAAAATTGTTTCCATAAATTAAGTCGTCTGCTGTCGTGTATGCGCATAAAGTTGAAGGCCGATGTTGTATTTACCTGCTTATATTTTGTTTTGTATATGTAAATACATAGAGCTTTTTTTTTCTTTATTTTCTGACAATGCTAATTTGCATTTACAAGTATTTTTGTAAACATCAGGTGTGTAGAAGAACGTCGTCAACACAACTACAAAATATCATCAAGATGTTCTCTCAAACCAATTACTACAGCATTCTTATATTATAAATATATGCCGAAAATATGTAGATATTCATTTTCCATTTACAAATCAACCCCCCACATCTGTATGAAGCAATTTGGAATGAGTCAATTTTAGCCGCATTGAGCACATGCATTCAGGCGACTTTATTTACCTGCCCAGCTGCTTCATTCATTTATCGCTCACTTACTGAATTCAATTTGCATTTTTATAAATGAAGTTGTTGCCTCAATGTGTGTGAGTGTGTGTGTGTGTATGTGTTTGTTTGTTTGAGCATGAGTGAAATGCGAAGTGAGAAAGTTCTTTCATTTCATCCAACACTTCCCCCAGCTAACTCCGCTGCATCATCGCTGAAATCACTTTGCAATTTGAAGAAAAACAAAAATGTTTGTTTCTTTTCGCATTATCAAAAATCAAAACAACATTTGTTGTCATTGTCGTTGTTGTTGTTGTTATTGTTGTTGATTTCTGTTTATATTTTTACAAATATTTTACAATTTTTGCTTCTCAGTATTTGCAAATGCAATGAATTTACACGCATTTCAATTCGATGTATTGATATGTGGCAACAACAACAACAACAACAACAATAGCAAAAAATTACAAAAAATAGCAATAACAAGAAACATCACCAAGAGCAATCGCAACGGAAGCAACAGCAAAGGCAGCAGCATAATGGAATTTTCGAAAATCGATGACACCCTGGGGACGCATTCGTTATCTGTAGTGACGTTCTCATTGTCGCAATGGAAAAATCGACACAGACAGTTTGGTTATTTTTCTATTTATTTTTATTTTCAATTGCATGAGGAAAAAGTAGTATGCCCTTTATTTAGTCTTGATTAGATAGATTATGCTTCGGTCCACCCGATGAATCGAGACATCATTCTAGACGATAACTCAGCTGGTTGTGAATACAACAGTAAAAACAATTCTGATAAATATAATTTTTAATAAATCAAATATTTACTGTGTCATTCAATGATTTTTAAAAATATTTTTATCGAATTTCGTGATTTTTGGTGAATAATTGAACCAAAAAATTGTTCTTTTAAAGTCAAACTTATACGAGTCGGATAATATTACAGAAATTGAAACAAAGGTTAAACGAACAGCATACGGTTTGAGCTTTATGATGAATACATTCAAGGTCTCCAAATGTCTATTAAGTAATCTAAATTTATAGCATCGATCGTTGGTATGTTGGAAGACACAATTTTTTCTGTCGCTTGATCTCTTGGTGCTTTTTTTTTATACGCCGACTTTAAACGCAATAATCGTTTGCAGAAAAGTTCAGCGTCATTCGATAAACAACCAACCAACATAACATCTTTTGATTATCGATTTTCTTCCAGTCTCACACACCCCATACAACATCATCTTCCTCACCGTCAAGCCGAGCTTTGCCAATGTCTACGCAATTAAACTTTACTTCATCCACGGTGTTTTTTGCTGGAGATTGATTTTGTTGGAGTTAAAGCGGTGAAGGCGCTCAATATGCCTCATCAACATCAAAAATTGTTGTTATATTAGTCCTGAGTTCGGATTCCAGGTTAGCCAACTGAACAGAAAATGGTACCCACCTAACGACAAGGTTGGCACCAATTTATCAAGGGCTCGAAAAAAAGAATATCGTAAGAGTTCTGCAGTTCGAAATTGGCTTATTTAAATATCATTATTATTAGCAATGGTTTGGCTCAAAAGTCAAGGCATTGCTTATTTAAATAAATCACTTTTGAAATGGTATAAATTTAAAACTTACTTATGTGGCCATTACAACCGAAATCGATTTAAGCCGAATCTAGCATGCTTCGCCAGCCAGCTCATGGTTGTACGTTATTAGATACTCACCACCAACGCAAATAGGTAGGGTTTTCCTCTCGAAAAGCGTGAGCATTCTCTCATCTGATGAGGAAATTGGCCAAGCTTCGGCGCCATATTTAAGGACAGGCATGATGAGAGACTTGTAGAGTGTGGTTTTCTTTTCTCGAAACAGGGCCCGACTTCTCAATTGCTTACTTAGCCTAAAGTAGCACCTGTTAGCAAGAGTGATCCTTCGCAATATCTCCAGGTTGATGTCATTACTGGTGTTAATTCTGTTTCCAAAATCAGTAAAGTCCTTCACTACTTCAAAAGTCAATTTCATCAACAGTGACGTGCTGTCCAAGACGCCGGGCACAATTAAAATGCACAACAATAATACAACAAAGATTACTCCAAAGGTACTTCGGAGCCCATAGTCAAAACCATGTACTGTAAGCTTTCGAAATGATTGATCGACATTTTCGATTGTGATCAATGTGATTGGGATCAACTAAGGTGATCTACATTTTTGATACTATTAAAATTGCTGCTCGAAATAGGCTACTCTAGTTTCGATTACGTTGCTTTGGAAAAAATATTCCTATGGGCCTGCGTCACGTTCTTTCCATCATTCCCCTCGCTACGATTTTATATCCAAAAGCCCTAGCAGAATAAGCATGTCAGATCTTGGGCCTCGCGCGATCAATGACACATTTATACAATTGCTAGACAGAAGAGGAGAAACTCAAATTTGCAATTTTTCATTAGTGTGAAGTTACGAGGGGTTCTTGCAAAAAATATATGGGGTCTTTGACCTTCAAGGAAGAAAAATTTAATGGTAGCAAGCTATAATTAAAAAATAAACCAAAACTAAGGGCTAGCAAGTATTGAATTCGAGCCTATTTTAGATAGCAAACTTTTGTTCGATACTTTTCTCCCAACACTATATATCTGTTTGATGCATAGCTACGACTGAATGAAATGATGGAATAAGAATAAAGAAGAAAATTGCTCTCTTGCACAGTATAAATATATGAGTGTACTCGAGTATGCGTAAAGAATTAGTTGTCCATGTCGTATGCAATTTACTGCAAGCCCATAACCATTCATTAGATACCTTTCAAATTGCGCGATTTCTTAATACTATGTGTATACATTGGATGCGACACAGAAATGAATCGAAATACGTGCACCTTCTACGATTGTCTCACGTGTCAACAATTTGTCTTGTAAACATACTCGAAATTATTACGACGCATGGGATTAACTTATAATTTTTTAATAGATTTTCTTTTTTTCCATCCTCCACCCCATACCCATTGTTTCTAATGAAATATCGTCTTTGGCATTGCAATCGCCTTTAACATACAAATTTGCTCTTTTGTATCTTGTTCGAACTCATTTTATGTAATAAAACACACACACAGAAAAAAAAAACAAGAAACAAGAAATGAAAAATACCAACAAAAATGCTCATCACGTACGACAATGTTCAAAGCTAATATGTCCATAGCTTTGGCTGCTCAACCTTTTGCGATATGTTCAAAATTCAACAGGCATTGCACTTAAAAGGCTATGGGTGTACCATCATCATCATCATCATCAGGCATTGAACATTTCAGCGTACTTTGTGATACTTAAAAAAATTTATTGAACATTTTAATTCTTTTTGTTGCAAATAAATTCTGATTTATTGGCAATAACGGAACAAAATAGAGCAAATATGTACCTAAAAACAATATGTTTCCATAAAACACTCCACCTCATTGAGTTGTGAGGTCAAGAAATGATGACCAACCCATGTACTAGTTACAAACACATGCACAGGGTTGTATCATCATCGTAAAATTGGTCAAGCGAGCACCATTGAAACAGAAAAGAAACTGTATATGAAGAGCTTATTGATTTGATTGCCTTCGTTTTTGTTTTAAGCATGTTTGTATGTGTGTATGTGTGTGTGGAATGGACAATTTTAAGCTGGAACGCACGAATGAGCGAATGAATCGACAGAGTACTCAGTTGACAAGACATACATATGTTCTAGTGTAATTCAGTTGGACAGCAGTGTTGATTATTGCTTGGGATGCTCTGTTTGTTGTTTGTTCATTGAATTTTTATGCGTTCATAATGTGGTTGATAAATATATTGTGCTGGGGAATAAGTATTAGGTTTGCTTCTCAAATGGTTTTGGATTACGAAAGAGGAATGTGAAGAAATTCCTGACGATACTTTTCACCATACATATGAGTACAATGCAAGGGATCGATTGATAGTCCACATGGGTTCGTCTGTCTATACTAAGGTAATTCAAAATTTAAAAAGCGCTCAAATTTTAAGTAAATATTTAAAGGATTTCCTTATACCACCACCACCCCACAAAAACATATGACAATCGCTTATTTCATCAACAACATTCAAACAATTCAACCAAACAACCACCTTTTGTTGGGAGACAAACATATGTACAGACATATGTATATATTCTTATACAGTGTACAATACCAATATGCAAACCGATGCGGCAAACCGTCTAACAACACCCTTACGGCCAATATAGCGAGCATAACAAATGCCATCAAAAATTGAAGTAGTCGACAAGGCGCACAGCACAGGTTGAGACGCTTACCTTTTTGATGAGACTTGAACAAAACAATAAAATTAAATAAAATAGAGTGAAAGAAACAAATACACACACAGACAAAAACACACATGTGAAGTATTTACCTCCCCATGAGACAAAAGACAAAAATGTTGCTACTGCTGCTGTTATTCATATGCAACAACATTGCCATCGGTTGTAGCATGTAGTTAGGTCGATTGTCAGGTGTTTTTTCATCGTCTGCATAACAATTCGCTTCATAACTCTGCTAGTAATAAAATAACGATGATGATGATGATGATAATGTTGCTGTTGATGTTGATGACGATGATGATGATGATGATGACAATGACAATGACGACAACGAGTTGCAAAAAACACATCACTGACGATAATGATAAGGCGTCTGCATATGAAATTTTCGACATTTCACATATTGTCCTTTGACGTTGAACCGCGTGCGCCACAGATGTATAGATGTAGCTACTCTATGAAAAGCCAAGTACGATGGCATGATGCTTCAAACGCAGTATGATGCTTATGTCGTCTATATGAGCCATGGTCGTGGTGATGGTGATGGTGTTATTGTAATATAGTGATGTTGTTCAGTCAGTTGCTCTTTTCCACACATATCATTATGCTGATTATATTTAGTTACATATGTATATAGTCTTTGGTTGATGGCCGCTACGAAAGTGAAGGAAATATGTAGTATCCCTGTGTGTCTATGTGACAATATCCACATAATTCGAAAATGATTATTCGGGCTAATCTTCCTTTCCTTGATTCCATTGCGATGGCAAGCTCAACTCTGGTAATAAACCTGCTAAAGGAAAATAAAGGCAAACAAAAAAATATGTATGAAAATGAAAATAAAAAATCATTAATTTTAATTTTCACATGAAAATGATGTGAAAATCTCTTAAGTACTCTTGTCATTGGCAGCAATCGCCATTACCATCATCAACATTATGCTGAAATACGTTCATACATACATGCATATGTGTATGTGTGTGTGTGTATACATACAGGGAGATCCAAACATCCATGATTATTCGGCATTATGGTTTTATCTACACTTCTTATCTCTTGTTCTATTCACCGATATATGTTCATATATATATTAAAGTGGATCAAATTATATGCAGCAATATTTTGACTACATGACACAGCAAATAAATCCAAAATTTGAATCATTTTAAGCAAAAGTAAATTTCAAGTTTGAGCTCAATTATTTTGTAGTTTTCGTATTCAGTATGAATTCATCAATTTAGTAGGGAAGCTTACAAAAGACGTGGTGATAGGTTTTAAGTATATTCAGGGAAAATGTTGATAACAAAAAATTAATGGGGCTTAGTCGTACATTTCATAACTCTAGGAGCAATTTCTAAGGATCCGTGTGTGTGTGTTATTTGTAAATTTTCAGCTCTTCTTATTTTGAATTTGTATTGGAGCCAGATAGGGCGTTCATGAAGACAAATTTAAGGGGATCAGTCATATATTTCAATGCCCTAATAATGATTTTTGAGGTCGGTTTGCAAGTGTTTTAATTCCATTTTGAACGGGAGCCTCCACAAGAGGTTGAGGTAGGTGGTAATTATGTTCTGTGAAAATATTGGCGAATAAAAATTATTGGTGGTCGATCATACATATCACCACTTTAGGGGTAAATCCTGGGCATCTATGAGATTATTTGTTGATTTTCAGCTGTTATCACGTCCGTTTTTGCATTAGAGCTCCCTTAATAGGTGGAGATATGGGATAAGTGCATTCAGAGAAAATGTTGGTGAAGAAAAATTATTCAGAGTACGTCATATACTTCATCACTCTATGGGTGATTCCTGGGCAGCTGTGAGATTATTTGTTGATATCAGCTGTTATCACGGGGTAAGCAAGTTTTTAGGAAATATTGACGAAGTAAAACTAATAGGTGTCTGTCATATACTTCAACGTTCTAGGAGCGATTCTGAGAAACTATGACAAACATTTCAGATTTTCAGGCGTTTTTGCGGTCACCTTGTGTGGAAGCCCCTCTCTGAGGAGTGAAGATAGAAAATAGTTATATTTGCAGAAAACATTGGCGAAGAAAAATTTATTAGGGTCGGTCGTATATTGCATCATTGTCAGAGCACTTCCTGGGTAGGTTTAGGGTTATTTGTTGATTTCAGCAGTTATCAGATTTACTTTGTATGGCAGCCCCATTAATGGGTGGAAATAAGGGGTAGGTATATTCAGTGGAAATATTGATTATGAAAAATTAGTTGGGGTTGGTAATACATTTTACCACTTTAGACGCGATTCTTCAGCAACTGTGGGTATAATCTCCAATTTTCAGGTGCTTTAGTGTTTATTTTGTATGGAAGCCCCTTAAAAGGTGTACATAAGTATGTTTGAAAAACATTTTATTCAATAAAACTAAATTTAAGTCGGTCCTACATGCATTGAAGGGGTAACAAATCTGAAAGTACTCGTAACAGAACTGTCGAACTGAAGGACAATCACCATAAATCTACCAACATTGGGTGCACCCTGTAAATGCGCTGATATGTTACTATTTTGTATTAATATTTGTGTGTGTATATTATTCTATGATATACTGTGCACGTTACAACAATCTCATCAACAATAACAGTGCGGCACAGTGATGACATCTGTGGCAGGCTACAACATGCAACGTGACCGGCATAAATTTCACAGTAGTATCGTCACAATGTTACATACATACTATACTAAAGTATACCGCATCACCCTCTTATATGTGATGTATGTGCGAGTGTTTTTTTTTTTTGTTTTCTCTTGGTGACATGTTGCCACGCGACACACTCATCGACTTTTCTCGTTCGTTATTGTTATTTGGTGGTAGCGTTGTTGTTGTTGTTGTTGTTGTTGTTGTTTATTTATTTATGTACTTTTTTATCATTTCATGTGTTCATTTTTTTACTCTTTCCACATATTTTTCACGTTCCTTTTGCCATTTCATTGTTTCATTGGACGGTCGTGAGTAATGTATGTACACACAAGTATGTGTTTGGATGTTTGTATGTGAGGAAGGGTCAATTCAATAGTCAGTTTGCATTGCTTATACTTACTATTCTTGTTGTTGTTGTTGATGTTGATGTTTTGTAATCTTTTATGATACTCTGGAATTTTAATTTCGTATGGACACTGACTGACATTGATGCTTCCGTTTCCGTTGCATTCACATGTTCATATCTTGTCCACTGTTAATACATACATATATGTTGTCTATATATGGTTGCCAGTTATTAAATTCGAGATAAGAATAGTAAAATCGTGCACAAACTTTTCGTAGAAATTATGAAAGGAATATTTTTAATATCTCAAACAAGCTACGAATATTTGCAACCACAGCAACAGTAACAACTACAAAATTTACTATTATTTTGTACTTTTTCAATTTTTTGCCTTGCCTAATCGAGGCCAATCACAATAAAATCGCGCCTTTTGCCTTAGGCTCATTTCGTTCAGCGGCAAATTACCGCAATTAGTGCAACAAAAGCAATGCCATACTCGTAAGCAGACACGCATAATTGGTTTGTTATTTTGGATTTTCTTATTATTGTTGTTATTCTATTTTGCTATTCGTTGTTGCCATTGTGATGTGAATTGTTTAATCAATTTATTAATGCATATGAGTATATGTAAGAGTAAAAGAGAGTGAGTCAGAGAGAAAGATACGATATAGGGCATATGTGTTTTATTTTGACATATCGCAATACCACAAAATAACAATAACAAGGGCAATTAACTTGCAATTTACTATAGCACACATGCATACATCCACACATATATAAATATTTACATAAGGGTGCCTCATACCGCATTAAAAAGACAAGCTTTCGTAGTTCTAGCCTTAAAATAAACATTGGATTATTTTCTTGATTAAATCCAAAGCTTGGATAATTTTTTGATGATTTTTGCCCATACAAATTGCAATTCACTATTTAAAGATTCCCAGAACAACATACATTGGTCTACAACATGTCTCAAATGATGGCAAAAATTCAACCAATCCAATATAGAATTGGTAGCTATTTACGTGAGACAACGGTGTTCTAAACTTTTAAACTTAACTGCCATATATACAATTTAGAATTATTTACCAATTTCAAAAATCGGTTTTCGAATATTATCAGCATTTGGTGACATCTAAGACCCGATTTTCAAATTCGAATACTCTTAAATCACCAGTTAATCGATTTCACTCACATACAGCAAAAAAAAAATGTTACTCTCACCCAAAAATGGTTAATTTTTTATAACAGAGATTTCAAAAAATATAAATTTTAATTCACATTGAATTAAAATACCACTCGAATATAAAATTATACTCTTCGGATGCCAAGAATTTAATTTGAATCATTCTTTTGTTAGATATTTTAACTCAACTCTTACTTAAAGTAACGTTTTACATCATCTAGATGTCCTGAAGAATATTTCAGCTTGATTTGAGCTGTTGATATAGAAAAAGCAGAAGCTGTGTATTTTTATGCAGTAATTTGACACCACAACTTCGAGGCTTTAATACAGTTTGGATTGAAAATTAATTTTTCATAGACGTCCTAATAGAGATAAACATATTGCCAATTGTGGCAGCAAACTTTGTTCGAATATATATCTAAATATGTATATATCTAATTACCAGCACAAAAGAGAGGAAACAAAAGTTCACATGCAAACAACAATAACAACAACAACAACAACGAATACATATTAACAAACAACCCATTTATCAAGTAAAATAAAATTCTCCCACACAAACCAATCAACTAACCGAAATAGCAACCTCATCATATTCATATTGGTATACACTCGCACTCAACATACATACCACATACTACAAACTCGCGACAGTATCGTTTTCCAATTGAAAAACGATTTAAAATCAATCAAATTCGAGTTCATACTACTGTATGTACATAGCTATGATAAAGATGCGAATATTGGCTACCAACAATATGCTCATATGAGCGGCCATATGTGCATAAGTATCGCTGTGTGTGTTCGTTCACAGCATGACCGACCATGTAGTCCATTAATAATTCTTTGCATGATGTTGTTATCCCCATTGCAACAACCATATCGGATGTATGTATATTATTTTAACCCGACCTTCGATTACTCGATTTAAATCACATTCCATATAGATGCTGGTACATATTCGTAATCGTAGTCGTACTAATGTATGTGTAGATATGTTCAACTGGCGTGTTTTTGCGGTTTGACGCTTGATGTCGTATGCAATTTGTCTATTTTGTGAAATCTAGTATATCTACATAAGTAGAATATACAACACCATTTAACTCTATCGTTCATTTTGCTACCATTACATCGTAACATATTGATTTGTGGTCAAACATGACTATGGTGGACTCTGTGGACATACTATCGTATACTATGAGTATAGGTACTGATGAGTTGAACCAGCATGTGAACCAGCACTCAACAAATATTTGCTTCACATTAACATGATAAAGTTATCGAAGTCATGGGTTGTTCGGTCAGTCGATTGGTCTATTGTACAGTTCACTTGTGTCATCATCATTCAGCTGCGGCGCATAGTGTCACCTCCCGATATAAATTGTAAACGAAAGCAATAAAACTGATTCCATTTCAATTGAAGTTGATACATGTCAGTATTTGATTAATAAAATTAGCTCTTACGTAAGAAAAATAATAATAATCACATGTAGCCAACCACTTATTAGAATTCAATTAATTTTTTAATAAATCAATCGATATAGACAAGATATTTATTCATTAGGAATCTCCTACTTCACCCGCAAAAGCTGAAGGCTTTGTTTGCCCACTTTTAACATATTTCATAATTCTCAAAATAATAAAAATAACATAATTTGGTATATATTTTTATTTTGTAGCTCCCAATTCATAGACAAAATACCAAGCGAATCAAAGAGCGAACTGTCATGTCAACTTTAAGCATTTTTAATGAAGAACTCCAGCATTTATAGTGGATGTGATCACTTATATTTGTAATATTTGAAATAGAGTGACAATTAAAACGTTATAAACACCACTTTATGCAAAAATCCTTAATTTATTTGTTGGAATTTCTTGATTTTTTTTCTATCCAAACGTCATTTTCAGATGTACATTAATTTTAATATTTTTTTAAAATCATGTTGCGATACATGCGATCATGTTTACATATCAAATTTTCTGTACAGTTCCTTAATTTATCAAATCATTTTCATCTGCTTTACGAATTATTGTTAATATTTATAAATAATTTTTAAATATTTCAGCCTTGATAATTTTTAGGTTTACTTTTTCTATCTAAAATTTGGTAAATTTTGTCAGTTTAACCCGGATTTGTTGCTTAACTTGTGTGTCGTCACAGCCTGCTATTATCTTAACGTTCTTAAAGAACATGTTTTATTTTTTCACATAATATTTCTCGATCGAGACTCGATGTCACACTATTCCCTATTGCCATAATATTTTGATTTTAATGATTCAGAATTTCAAAGGGTAGCACAAAGTTAACCAAAACGTTATTTATTAAAGAAATATGTATGAATTTCTAAGCAAGTTTTGAAAATTTAAAGAAAAAAGAGAGTATGTCACATTATTCCCCAACTAAGGGAGGATTTGAGTTTCGAATTTCTTTCTTTAATGTTTTGAAATTTCACCAAACTAAATGAAATGTTTTTTAAAGAAAAATTTATTTCTATGCAAATTTTGAAGATTTCCTAGAAAAAAGAAATGTGTCATACTATTACGCTACTAAAGCAGGATTTCAATTTCGAGTTACGACTTTAACGATTTATAACAATTTAATAAAATAACATTTTTATTTTATTTATGTTGAATAATAGCACTTTTTTTTTACCAGCAATGAAACACCGTACTCTTACGATACTTAATGCTCAATCATTTTTGTCGTTTGTTGTGGAGAGAGTATGAGAGTACACGGTCATTTGTCATCTGTCAATTGAACGGGTATACTGTGTGCATATGTGAGTGCGGTTATCACACGTTGCAATCGCCCATCCTCTCTCTCTCTCTCTCTCTCTCTCTCTTTCACTGTACTTATTATTAACGATGCGATTCATAAACAAATGGATGACCACTCATCAATTTTAGCATATGCGGAGTTGGAGTTGGAGTCGTAGAGGAGAAAAATTAGTATAGTCTGACGCGTGCCAAGCATTGTTGCACTCAATTAACTAATAGACTTGTTTGTTGGTGGAATCATTTTACAGATGTGATTTTAATTCGATAATAAAATCAATGATTTATGAACAATTTCGAATTTGAGACTGTTTAAATATGTTATGTAGCTTGCGAATGGATCGTCTTGCCATCAATGTAATGTTGTCATCTTTTAAATATTTTACTGTTATGCGTTTCGGGGGGCACATATTCTCATTTTGATGATCTTTACTTTTTTTTCAATATTATTTTCATTTCTTTTTTTTTTTGTTTTTTTCATTCTCTGCCTATTTGCATTTCATAACGATTTTCATTGAATTTTCAATGCCAGCAAAGTGCGGCACAACATTAACTTGTCATGCCACAAATGCGAACATATTTTCGGCATTTGAAATTTGTGTTCATGCAATAGCATACATATATGTTTGAACGTATTTATAATAGCAGCAGGAAGGCAACCAAGCAGGAGTGTAATGCCGTGTAATATTCCGCGCGATTTGCGCACGATTATAAAAGCTTTTTGCAATATTCTACTCATGATTTATTTTATGTATGCACGATGATGATGATGATGATGGTAATGTTGTATAGTGCAAGTTGGCGGCGCAATAATATTCTTGTCATATTTTAATGCATCTATTGAACATCAACATAATCACCATCATCATCATCATCAACAACAGAAAGGATATAAAAACAAGAAAAATCCAACAGAACATTCAAATGAAAATTTATGTTTGCGTTATGAATTTTTATAAAGTCTCACTCTGTGTGTGAGTGTGTGTTTGTGTATGTTT
Source organism: Megamerina dolium (assembly GCA_963854835.1). Classification (NCBI taxonomy): domain Eukaryota; kingdom Metazoa; phylum Arthropoda; class Insecta; order Diptera; family Megamerinidae; genus Megamerina; species Megamerina dolium. The sequence goes on along the minus strand of OY978527.1, from coordinate 59,692,709 downwards.
GGGTTCATATGAAGGGTATCTATGAATACATAGTCCCATTTGTATACATGTATCTTAAAATGTATAACATTGAATCCCATTTGTAATATAATTTCAATCTTACAAACTGGGTGAACTCACACGTATATATGTACCATGAGAAATGTGTGAGAAACCAATTCTGAACTCTGTGCATTTGAGGTCGTAACCAATACAATGTTAAAGTTATTAAATTTTCAAACGAAATCGAAATATCTACCAAAATTTATGATGAGATTTAACAACAGCGAAATCTTCAACTTGAAAATATCTAATAACTGTAATTTTCCAAGTATAGAACACATCAAATAGCAATATCTGTCTGTGTGTGTGTGTATGAGTTTTAATCACTTTGAAGGTACATACATTACATATTTACAATACAATAACGAACGAATATCATAAAATCAAAAATGAAGAGCTCACAGATGGACGAACCACGGAGACAAAAAACAACACGAAACTTCATTAAATGCAAACACATAAAATGTGCAAAATATGTACATTACTCGTACTTGTTGTAATTTAACGATTCTCTTTTCGTTCTCATTGCTGATGACAAGAAAAGTACATACATTAGGGTGGGTCAAATTTTAATTAGTCAACAAATTTAGGCAACCTAGTTCAGCGAAAAACATAAAATTTTACTGCTCAAGAGCTGTTTTCTGAAAGCATATTGGGATATTTGTGGTTTTTTTTTTTTGGTCTTATTTTGTATGGGAGACCTCTTAAGGAGTGGCGATAGGAAACGATTAGTAATTCAGGAGGATAAAGAGCCTAGTAGCTGTTCCTGGACAGCTTTGGGTTTATATGCCCAGTTTCATTAAATTTTGCATTTATTTTATATGCGAGCCATCATCAGGAGTAGAGATAGAGTAAATATGTTTACAAAACATGTTGGGGAGGAAAAATTGGTGAGAACCGGTCATACATTGCAACGCTCTAACAGCGATTTCTGGACAGTTCCGCGTATAGTTGTCGATTTGCACATGATTTTGGGATATTTTTGTATAACAGTCTCGATAAGGAGCCAAGATGGAGGCTAAACCTAAACCCATGCTCGGAGAAAAAGTTTAGTAGGAAAAATTAGTGTGGACTGATCATACATTTTATCGCTCTATGATAGATTCTTGGTCGACTAGGAGGGTATTGCATGTTTTTCAGATATTTTTGGGTCATTAAAAAAAAATTTTTATAACGGGTGAAGATAAATGATTTACAGAAAATATTTAGTAGGAAATATTAATGGGGATCGGTGATATATTTCTACGTTCTACGAGTGATCCCTGAGCAGATATTTCGTTCAGAAATTTGAACCTTAACCTATAACCATACTTAATGTTTCTTGTTTTTTTGGGTTGGGTTACGTCTATATTCACTCCCTATTAGACAATTTTTTATTGTTCCAAAAACACTGTTTTAAAAATTTTTCCTTTTGCCTTCTTTGGAAAATATTGCTTAAAATGATCCAAATTAGATGTTTTTGATTCCGCTAGACTATTTAAAAATTAGAACCACCTTCATGTAAATATATGAACTTTTGAAAATATCTATTTTCAAAAGTTCTGATACACAATATTATGTGATATTGAATAAAGAGTTTTTAATAATATTTGAGAATTATATGTATCCTAAAAAACTGATGCCATATCTTGCTAGCGAATTAAACAATTTTCATCTTTTTTTGAAGAAGATTCTTCTTTTCAGTGATTTTTTTTACTGACCCTTTAGCTCAGGTGTGAATCGTAAATCCATCCATGGCTGTAAAATGCAAAAACTGTGCTTTATTACCATTAAATATCGCCAAACAAACAATTAAAACTTTTTTTCCTCGTTGCTTTTGTATACGGATAACTCAAAATCTGTGCTATTTCATGTACTCTCTCTCAATTTTCCATCATATTTCTGTGGGTTCACTTCATTTAGCCAACCGATTTAGCCGATTTAGCATTCAACACCAGTCTAGATTCCAGATTTTTTATTCTTTATGCTAGGACCTTTAAATTGAAATATGATTTTATCATTCAAGGACATTCAATGACACCGACGACGAGGAGGGCTTTTAGCGAACAATTTTATTGTTGGGTTGTCACACATTTACTAAAGTTTTGGCTTTCTTTTTGCGAAAAATTTTGCCGAATAAATAGTGCTCTCTCCAAAGTTTTCAAATGTTATCTGATGCTTGTCCTATTTATTGCATGATATTTCGACGATGAGCATTTTCCATGGCATAAACAGTACCAGAACTTTTGAAAGTCGTATGTATGCATATTTGAAAACTCAAGAAGGCAAAATATGCGTTAATGTGTTGGTGGTGATCACCATGGTATGGTGATGGTGAAATGAATCTATGCTAACAATGCCATCAACTACATCAAAATCAACATCAGCATATTACCATTAGCAGCTATAGCAAAAGCAATAACCTCACCGCCATGCTGCCGTATTGCCATCACAGAAGCCACAACAGTATGTGCTGGTATGAACTTGCTCTGTTTGTCTGTCGGACGGCATGTTTTATTATAAAATCATAAAATTGCCGGTTGTTCTTTTAGTGTTTCGCCAAAAATACACTCACTCACTTGTGCTCACTCTCACTCTCATGCTAACTCTCAGTTTTGTTTGTTCTGCAGCATCTTTTAGATGCTTCGGAAAAACCATAAATTTTTTAAAAGTTAATCTTTCTTTCGACACACACCGAACAAACGCACACACGCACGAACGCACGCACTCACAGTCATTGGACGGACGCGTGGACAATGCTACCCATTCAAACCATCGCAAAATCAAGCTGCCCCATGATTACACAGCGGTGCATTAATGTGTCCGTAATGAAGATACAATGCGCTCAAATTGTCAGTGGTTAGACAGACAACAACAATGACGACGATGATGATGATGACTAGCAGTAGCAGTGCTAAGTAGAGATATATTTTTTTTTGTATTTGCTGGTTGGCAAGTGCAAATAGCAACAACAATGTGAGTAGTTAAAAAGCCTATATATTTAAACGCTAAGATTTTGAATGGAATGTGTATGGAATGGAATGCGTATGAAGCAATTTGCATTTTTATGTCAGATCATAAATCATTGGATTTTATAATGTCGTGTTTAGGATTGTTGGTCTTTTGTATTTTACTACTACATATAACAGATAACTACTTGCAATATTTACTCAATAAATTACAAATTGAGTTCGGTATATAGATGAAGGGTAGTAATTATATGTTTTTTTCACTATTGTATTAATACTTATTAAACATTATTTAATAGAAATTAATATGAATTGAATGTATTTTGATTCTACACTTTGTTTGACCTTGAAGATGAACTTCTCTTTACACTAATAGTTTATCATTTTCCATATAGAAGTTATTAAAAAAAAGTCCCCTATAAAGAATATATGAAGTTATGGCAGCCACAGATTCCTCTTGAAAGTCAGTCAAGAGTTAAGATACTCTACAGACATTATATTTGATCTCGGCGCCTCGACAAAATCCAGAACCACCTCTAAAATATATTTGAAGGCACTCGCCCTGTTTATTGAAAAATAAATAATGAACGTAGAGTATAAATCGATTGATCCAAGCCTACTGTAAGACAGTAATTTCTTTTTTTTTATGTTGTCCAAAACCAAAGCGCTGTGAATACGTACGAGGGAGGTCCCAGAACTACCTGACCTGTCATATAGATGGCGGCAGTAGTTTGAAAAAAAATATTTTGGTGAAAAGTGCCAACTTTATAAAATATATGTTATAAGTTTCAAGGCGCCACGACAAGTTTCAAGTTAACGACCTCAGTGAATTTGTAAACATGGAAAAAATTGGTCACCATTATCTAATTCAATACTTTCATTTGAAAGGTCTCAGTCCAACGAATATTAAAGCAGAACTAGACTGTACTCTGGGGGAGTCTGCTCCTTCGTTTACGACCATAAAATATTGGGTGGCAGAGTTTAAACGAGGTTGTACAAGCTGCCAAGACGAACACCGTAGTGGTCGACCAATTGAGGTGGCCACGCCAGAAACGCCACGTTGAGAAAATCCACAAAATGGTATTGGCTGAAGGTGCGTGAGCTATGTGTAATTACAGGCATTACAAAAAGTGATGTACACCGTATATTGACCGAAAATGTGGATATGAAAAAGTTGTGTGCAAGATGGGTGCCGCGTTTGCTCACAATAGAACAAAAACAACGTCGTGAAGATGTTTCTATAGAGTGTTTGGCAATGTTTCACAGTAATAAAGACGAGTTTTTGCGTCAATTCGTAACCATGGATGAGCCATGGGTCCACCACTTTACACCTGAGACAAAGGAGCAGACAAAACAGTGGACTGAAAGGGGAGAATCGTGTCCAAAGAAGGCGAAGGCAGCACCATCTACGGGTAGGGTTATGACGTCTGTTTTTTAGGATGCACGTGGGATAATTTTTATTGATTATTTTCAAAAATGAAAAATAATCATCGGCGAGTATTATGCTAATTCGTTGCAGCGTTTAAGTGATGTAATAAAGGAAAAAATCCCGTATTTGGCGAAAAAGAAAGTGTTGTTTCATCAAGACAATGCACCAGTTCACACATCCGATATTGCGATTGCCAAAATCAATGAATTAAAGCCCGAATTGCTTCAGCATGCACCTTATTCGTCAGATTTAGCTCCTTTGGATTATTTTTCTATTTCCATATTTGAAAAAATGGCTTGGTGGTAGAAAATTTGCAAACAATGAAGGAGTGGAGTCAGCGGTAGATGGCTATTGCTTCAGAACGCACCTTATTCGCCAGATGAAGCTCCTTTGGATTATTTTCTATTTCCAAATTTGAAAAAATGGCTTGGTGGTAGAAGATTTGCAAACAATGAAGAGGTGGAGTGTGCGGTAGATGGATATTTTAATTAGCTAAACAGTTTATACTATAAACAGGGTATCGAAGCTATAGAATATCGCTGGGAAAAGTCTATAGAGCTATGTCTTGGTGGCAGAAGATTTGCAAACAATGAAGAGGTAGAGTCTACAGTAGATGGCTATTTTAATGAGCTGGACAGTTCATACTATAAACAGGCTATCGAAGCTATAAAATATCGCTGGGAAAAGTATATAGAGCTAAGAGGAAATTATGTTGAGAAATAAAGAAAACCTTTCCCAAATTTGATGTGTTTTCTTTGTTAGATCGGGTAGTTCTGTGACCGCCCTCATACGTAGCATTAGCTAAACCGTAGTTAATTCTTTAGATAACTAATAGTTTAACCAATATCTAAGACGCTAAAATCGCCGCAAATAACGCTTTTCATAATTCCCAATATTTCACTATTCCCCACTGCCAACAAATGGTAGGCTTCTTCAAAACATTAATGGATTGTTGGTCTTAGAAACACAAAATACAATTATATTGAAGATTTCAAATAACACTAAATACATATATGTCTGTTATTAGAAGACATTAAGAGTGCAATTTTGAGAATGTTTTTTTTTTTATTTTGTTCAGCCTCATAAAACACTTAAGCTCATTGTGACGCAGTGAAAACAAATGTACATACCATAAATAAATTCAAAATGTTGTAGATAACATACATAAATATATATTTATTTACAACTTTGTAAGAGATGAACGAGCAAATACAAAAACCAATTTTTTTCTAAATTGAATCGATTAAAAAGCAATCTGATTCACATCACCAACAGCAGCAGCAACAGCAGCAGTAGTAAGCAGCTACTGATGATGGTCTCACCTTACCTCTCATATGGGTAACTTTATAGTATAACTGCCTCTTCAATAATCATCAGCGGTACCATGGGGTCTATCTTCATCTGTCTACCAATGATTATAACTCGTATGTACTTACGTATATACGAGTATACCCACTTGTATATCATCTCGTATTACAAATTTCACAACGAATCGAATCTCGATTAACCCCATGGGTAAAATTTATTTGCTGTCAATGCGATTGTTTCTTACACCAGCGACACTTAAAGGATTTCCAATAACACAGAGTAGTGTTAACATTTCAGGAGCCTATTGAATATTATTGTTGTATTGTTGACTCATATGTTTGACAACAGGAGTTGGAGTAAAATTCACTACTCGTATATCAATCGATTGAATGTTGTGTTTAGCTTTTAAATTTAGGTAGTAGTTTACCAATGTTAAAGCTCAACTTTGTACTTGGTAGTCACAGTTGGCGGAAATGAAGCACTTCAACCTATTTTACTGCCACTTCCTTTAGAACTTCCTTCCGTGTGCTGTCCGCCGCCCCTTCCAGTTGTTTTTAGCTGCAACCAATGTTATGTGTTGTTGGTACAATTTGTAAACACAGGTACTCTGGCGCGTCACTAATTAAATGCTTTGCCACAGTACGAGTAAGCAGTAATGAGAACGACGCAACGACGCATAGTAGTAGTCCTTTTGAGATGCGCTTCACTTGGAGGACTCTCTTATGCTATTTTACTATTTTCTTTTTTTTTCTCCAATTTGTGTTTTTGGTTTTTTTTTTTTCTTGACTCTTTTTCATCTTCGTTTTCATTAATTAAGTGCACGAAAAAAGTTGTGTTTCGAAGTCTTCTGTTGGTTGTTCGAAAGTTGCAAGGTTTGCTTGTTTAACAGCGTGTAAGCAAGTGGTGCTAAATTAACGGTGTAAGTAATTAAATCCTTTGGCTCAGTTAATGAACTCACTGCAGAAGCATCTTACCACTAATGAAATGCGTAAAAATCAAAGATGTGCGTTTCTCTTTTTTTCTTTCTTGTACTTATTTATGTTTGACACAAAATAAAAATACAAGCAAATGTTGTTCACTCTTCAAGTGTGTATCATGAATGTTTTGCTTAAGCAAATTCGAGTACTAACTCTAAATTTGTCCGCTTTTGGGATATGAATAGAATATATGAGAGAATTTTTCAAGTGGAGATTTGTTGCAAATGATAATTTTCCCTTCATAACTGTAAACTCGTCTGTAGCTCGAAGCGAGGACACGGAAAAGTTTTACGAGTATGTTGCCCATCTTCTACCCAGATACATACACACACACACACACACACACACACACGAGAAACACTAAAAACATATCTAATGCCGACCCATATGTGCTGCTAATGCTGATAAGTAAAATTATAACGCAAGCAGGCTAGCTAAATGGCAATACTTAGACATACTCCTACTCTAACTCTCTCTCTCTCTCTCTCTCTCTCTGTAGCTCATATAATCACCACATATATTGTATATAGGAATATATATGAAACATGTTTACTTTGGTTTTATTAAAATATATTCGTTCAACCCATTCATATAAAGGGTGAGCTATTGCGCATTTTATTAGCATAACGAGCTGAATTTTGATAAATTAAGTGTTTATCCATTTTATATACGAACAGTGTAGTTTGACAGTGTATTGCTCCTGCAAACCCTTTTTTCCTGTTTACATGAGGTGAAATTTAAAATTTACACTGCTCCTCTTCACTTCACTTCACAAAATTCGAAAGCCTGTAAGGGGAGAGGGTGAAATAACAAAATGACCTTTTTATTGATGCTACTTTTTTTATTTGATTTTCTTTTCTATTTTTTCTATTTTATCTCCTATTCAATTTATGTTAATTTAGTAAGACTTAATTTTGTCGAATTTTGAGTTATTTCCTTTTTTTTCTGTTGTGCTACCAACATTTTGAGGTTCCTTTGAAGTTGAACTAAATTTTAGGAATTTCACACATTTCTTTTGTTAAAAATTTTGCATATTTGCTCATCAAAAATGTACAGATGTAACATGTGAAATTGTTACTAATACCAACTAATCCTTTTGAAGAATGAAAGCATCTTAAAAGAAAATAAGGCGGCACTATAACAACAAGATTCTTCATAGACGTTCAGGAAATTATCTACGAAAAAATCTCAAGCAAGATTTTTTAATGACTCTTCTTAATAAAATAGTCGTCCAAAAATCAAGAAAACGAAATACTGCAATTCAAAACCCTGTATTACACAGCCCCCAATCGTGAGGCTTACTTCTTTAAACCATAATGAAATCAATAGAATCTATATATATCAGAAACTGTTTAGTTTGTAGTTTGATTTTAGAAATTTAGAGTAATTTCTATACACTTCAGAAATGATGCTTATTCAAGCAAAGACCAAGACGTTATTGCATCACACTCAAGTTTCATTTCTTTGACGTAATATTAGTACTAAGGAGACACCTTCCAGACCAACCTCAAAAATCTCATCAAATGTCTTATCATCTGAAGATAAATGTATTCGAATAAAAGGCAATCTAATGGTTTTGGTTTTCTAAACTCCAAGAAATTTCAAAAAAGTCCAAGGCTCCAAAGGGCTCTTTAACCAAGCTTCTCTTTCAATACTATTGTGTGTGTAAAATTTTGAACAGTGTTTGAAGGGACCTACTTATATTAGCCGTTTCCAAACGGTAGAACCTTTGTGACATTACTCTTTCTGAGCTTTATGTAACAGATCTCTTTTAGAAGCGTTTTTGTGGCAAATTTTTTACTGCCGGAGCAATTGTCACGACACCTGGAAGCGGTATTACTTGGGGACTGTAAGGCCATCTAACGGACCTTGACTACGCAGACGACATTTGCCTGATGTCACATACCTACCTTGACGTGGCAGCGAAAATCCAAGCAGTACAAATAGTAGTCGCGAAAGCCGGACTGGCTTTTAATATACCGAAAACCAAAACTATGAATTGGAGGAGGTACAATCTTTCTGCTATTTGGGCAGCATTATCTCGGTGACCGGCGGTTCTAGCGAAGATATCAAAAGCCGAATACAAAAGGCAACGGCGGCATACGGCTCGCTGCAAACAATTTGGAACGCATCGCACATATCACAGCGCACAAAATTGAAAATATTCAATTCAACTGCCAAACCATTTTTATTATATGGATGAGAAACGTGGAATGCGGCAGCAGCTGATATAAACTCACTTACAACTCTTCGTAAACCGTTGCCTACGAAAAATTCTAAAAATATACTGGCCAAATACTATATCAAACGCTGTCTTATGGGCCAGTATCCAGCAAAAACCAGTTCAATGGGAGATGCGAAAAAGAAAATGGAGTTGAATCGACCACGTTCTGCGCAGAGAGATGCGGCGACCTAACAAGGACTGCGATTGACTGGAACTCCCAAGGAAGTCGTAGACGAGGAAGACCAGCGAACACCTGGAGACGAGTATTAGAGTTGAAACCCGTGTCATGCGCCTTAGCTGGAATGAAGTAAAGAGAATGGCACAAAATGGAAGAAATTCGTTGTGACCATATGTTCCTGCCTGAAACCATAGGAATATGGATGGATGGAATTGACAATTACTTGCGGTTAGTGAATATATTATAAAATCATTCTAATACTGTTCACGATCACTCAGAGAATGTTGGTAAATTTTTTGTTTTGTTTTGAGTGTTTAGAAAATATTATTGTATGTCCATACATTCATGCTTCTGATATCATATCAAAAAAGAATAAAATATCATTGAAATACAACAACAACAAGATCCCAAATATACATCACAAATCAATTCCACTTTATTACACTGCAATTCATTCGAAATAGATATTAATACGTTCGTAAGGTAAGTACACATCAGAAGTCAACTAATTCTTTTGGTCAGTTTGGCAGCAAATTTAACATTCATTGTACTATTTATTATTCGTAGAGAAGAAGAAGAAAAAGTAACATAATTCGAATGATGACTTTGTGGTGTCACCCACTTTACTTACGACGCGACGCATCATCAAAAAAAAAAATATATAACAATAAATATATGAGCGCTCTTCAGGGCTGGCGCCACTTACCAACAAAAATGTCACCAACATACACAGCCAACCAGATGAGAGAAAAAAAGGTCCCTCCACCCCAAAAGAAAAACCAAAAATCAAATATATCGACGGTATTCAATGCTGATAAAATTCCATTGTATTGTTGCTGCCAGCAAACGTAGATTACACCGTCGTGTTGTAAACCAATATGTACAGTGTCCAGACATTGAGAAGAGTAGGAGTCAATGATGCTCAACGATTTGTCAAACAAACTGAGGGTAGTGTACGAACAAAATCATAAGGATCAACATTGTCGCGCGCACAATGCAATGAAAAATATGATTTTCTTTTAGTTCTTTTATGATTTCCATTTTTTTTTGTTCATCTTTTTTTCTCATTCCATATTCATTTTTATTATTTATTGTGATTCACAGTTGAATGCTTGATTTGAGTTTCAAGTGCTTACCAAGGAAGTTTCATATATATACACACACTCATATACCAATCATCATCGTCCTCGTCGTCGTCGTCGTCGATGATACAATGACAATTGAATAAGTATTTGTTTCGTGTGGGCGGCGGATGTTTGGCCCATCTAAGTTGATTAGTGGCCATAAGTCACAAAGACGGACAACGTACGGCAACTTTGACAAATTTCCTCGAATTACGGAAAACGAAAACGGTCCGAACGCTCCCTCTAATACATCACAAATAAAGACCAAGAGAGAGAGAGGAGAATAATGTTATTATTAGTATTTGACTTTAACAAAAAATATTACTGTTTGTTGGTCGCTTCATCTAATTGACACCATTCACGTGCCTTGACTGGTATTTTTATATATATGGCGAGATAACAATAAGTAAATCGCTGTAATTCTAGGTGATTTCGCTATTATGTTTATGAACAACGCTAAGTGGCTTTGTGTTATTAATGATTGAAAATAAATAATAATAAAACAAAATGAACCAACAAATTTGATTTTCATTAGAAGATTATACGTAACAGGTAAACAACTTTTATATGATTATTGGCGGAGAGAGTGAGAGAAAGCCTGAGCTATTCCTGATTCTTTTGTCATATTTTTCATTTTTACTTAAGTAATAAACATCAGCAGAAATTGTATACATTTGTAAGTAAAAAAAAACCCACACCTTATGCAATACTCGGATGCGCAATATTTCATTGATACACAAGAGTATTCCGACGATATTTCTTATTATAAAAAGATCGCAAGGCGATCCTTTAATCTGATAATAACAGCGATAATGATTAATTGACAAAATATTGCAATAAATTCTTCTTTAAGATAGTAATTTGGTTATGAGGCAAAGCCATAACTGCTTCTGAAAAAATTTTTACATGAGCTCGTTTAAGAATCCAGCACCATCCCTGGCTGTAGTATATACATACATAGATCGGAAGGCTCAGCTACAACCAGAACCAGAAGAATACTGAACTTTTGTTAAAAATACAAGATTCCTGAGTGACAGTTCCCATTCTCGATTTGCAACTAATGGAAGCGAACGAAAACAAAGAGGATTGGCACATTAAACTGCATGAGTTGGAAACCGATAGTCTCGGTTTTAACTGAGTGAAAAATTAAACAGCCTTTTCCTGAAGAAACAGCAAGAGAGCTCAAGAAATAGACCAGATGCATCAATAATGACGGATATAAACGTTGAAGCGAAAGTTTCTAAATCAGAAGTAGATTGGTTTCATAACTACTACCCTCGAGAATCAATTGTCAACATTAAAGTCAAACCGACGAATAGCAGCCATTTGAAGCCGACGACTTCCGGAGCCTTATGCAAATTAGAAAAAATTAAATTCGTATGCTGATTAGATATTAATTTTTACAAAAGAAAGTACCGTCAAAACCAAAAGTTGGCTTGATAAACACTATGGAAAATCTGCTTCACTGAAAGGAATACCTGAAAAAGGGATTGTAGAATTAAAATGTAATCGAAAGAATACAAATACTACGACCCAATTATCCAAAAGAGGTAGTTACGGAATAAATGATCTAACAAATCTATGATACACTGTGGTATATATAGGAATATTTAGAAAGAGGATTATAAAAATCAAATGTGGTCGGAGAGCACAAAAACTATCAAGCCTTCATTTCCAGAACTGTTGTGCTTGTTCAATTTTTGAACAGCAGGGTAGTATTTATATTAGCCGGTTCTAAAAGGTAGAACCATTGAGATATCACCTTTTCTGAGCTTTGTTACAGCGCTCTTTTAGAAGCTTTTTCATATCAGATTCTTACTGCCGGAAGAATTGCGAATTCCATGCCAACAGATGGGTACCGGTGGAAAGAAAAATCTTTTCGATATCAAAGTTGTGTTTTAGCGTGGGATTGAACTCACAACCTACAGATCAGAAAGTCAACTCACTAACCACTGAGCTACGTCACCCACCCCTTTGCTCTCTTACTTAGTCAAAAGAAGTAAGATAATTTTACATAATGCGAACTTTCCAGAGCAATATTACCTTGATCTGGATTCATGGGATATCAGAAGATGCAAGCCACCACATAGTATGATTATGGATGCATCACATACGAATTAATAATTAAAAAGCATAGCATAATACAGAATCTGCAGAGCGCTAAAACCTAAGTATATTTGAAAGGAATCAAAACAAAAACTATAGATATGCATCCAGATCATCAGCAATCACCACTGGTATCTGACTTTTTTGTTTAGTTTTTCTCTTTTGTTTTTAGAACCCACCCACAAAGGTTTTGGAAGTTAGCGATCAAACACCGGAAGAGTCTGTTTCGAGGAAGAGCTGATTTGCTCCACCTATTTGCAAAATTGAAAATTATAAACTCTTAAAGAAGTTTATTAACTTTATTGATTCGTGGTCGCAGTAGAAGTGAAGTTAACAGTTGTAGAATATTAAAGTTAGGCTATGCTTATGATTATATGTACATAAGAATGAGATAATTAAAGAAATAGGTAAAAATTTAGTCAACTGCAATGAGAGAGTTTACAGTTGTATGTATGATCACTAAATTCAGAGAGAATAAGAGAATTACAGTTTCGTATATGATCTCGAGATTTAGTACATTCCAATATCAAATGATAGTTTATTATATGATCATGAATGTTAGCTCTGCGAGTCCTGAAATAGAAATAGTGCTGCGAGTCGCGGTATAAAATTAGTGCTGCTGTGAACAGAGTCCATAGTATTATTGTCTGAAGGTTCAATTTATTTTATCAGTTTACCAGTTCTACATTTAAAACTTATTATATACAAAGGCATTTGAGAGCTTTTCATCCCTAAAAGCGTCAGTTCCATCAATCAATTAAAAGAGAGCGTGACGTTGGAGCAAGGACATAATCCTTGTTCATGAAATGGACCACGCGAAACCAGACCAAGGTCTGTTAGAGGATATGAGCCCTATAGCTGATACCTCTGAGGGCCAACCACAAGTGTTACGGGCACTGCGACCAAACGAGATCTTTTGTATCCAAGCCCGTCTACGACACTAGAATTCAGTCAGTTCCATACAGATAAGCTACATAAGAAATGGTTCGGCGTCTCTTCTTCCTCCTCCTCGCAGAAACCAAGTCTTGAGTCCATCATTTTAAATGCTCAGCAAAGTAACCGATACTAAGTGCTACTAGCTGCCTGCAGTAATTTTTCCTAAGAGACACTTAGAAGGAAATCAAAAGCTAACTTCGAGGCATTGGGCATTCTGCACATTATTTACTGAGGGAATTAAAACAAATATATATTTTTCCCGCATTGCGATTTTTCACAGAGAGTTTTTAATTTCCATAAAAATGTTGCTTTTAGGTTTTTACTAAGTATTACCAAACATTGACACCTATGTTATAAACTTGGTGAACAGATGAACTCAAAAGCTGAAATCAATATAAGTGACTATTTAGTGTATATCAAATTTAATTCACATGAAACTTTTTTATGTGTGAGTACTATAAAGTAAATGAAAAAAGACAAGTATTTATTGGTAACATTGCAATTGCATTTACATACCATGCTTCCAAGTACCTACATACAATATATGTACAAAATATATATTTTTATGTATTCTACATGACACTAGACAAGATAATAAAATCAAAGAAAATGCCTAACATAGAAAGTCTTCATGTTGCACGCACATAAAGTTTTCAAATAAATAAATGTTGACTGATTTATGAAAAAAAAAAAAAATACAACAAAATATATATAGGAAATGACATTAAATACGAGTACGTAAAGTAGTAGTAGGAATGGATGTAAATATGAATAAGTATGTGATAACAATAATAATAATAACAATAACAAGTACTTAGGTTTTACTTACGATACAAGTAGATATAACTACACTATTGCCATATAACAATCAGAAATACTCGTATAATGTGTTACATGGTATTTATGTGTTTGTTACAAACTATTTATACGTATTGTATGTGTATATATTTATGTAGCAGGTAGGTATAAAATGTGGTTACCACAATTTAATACAGACTTACAACAAATGAGGCACAATTGCACCGTTCATTTGTTTGTGGTTAATACAGTGTGTAGTATGCTATAGTGCTTGTGGTAATACACATTGATGATGGTGGTGGCATATTTGTAAATTTTCTATGATAAAATATAAAGTATTCTATATGATAAGTCAGAATGAGTACGTAGATAAACGTATACGAATTATTCATATTTTCTTATATTAAAAGACCATAAACTTATTTGTGTACATGTGTGTACAAGTAAGAAAGGAAAATGGAAAATGGCGTAGTCTATAATTCAGGCTTTTGTATGTGTGTGTGTGTGTGGAGTATTCGGATGGAGTCATCTAGAAATGAAACCCTTTTTAGTGAAAAGAAACCAAAATTTATTGTAATTTAATAAATCGTAGGATCAGACAACGAAAATTGAAGTCACCAGCTAGCTCTCTACCAGCTTTGTCAGCAATATACTGAGTATACTTGTATATGTTAGTGTCTGCAATACTATACTGAAGCTAATTCGATGTTACACATACTCATACATTTTGGCATGTATGTGGGCGACTTATATCTATATACTTATACTAACATATATTGTATATAGTGAAGCTAATCCTGGCGATAGTTACAATAACAAGTAACAAATGCTCAATTTCATTGTTTTTGCAACTCTAACTCTGGATTCTCTGTGCTGCTGGTGGTGAGAGCCAGTCGGCTGGCTGAATGGCTGGTTGACTTGGTTGATTATGGCTTTACCAACGTAAAATTAATGCAACATGGGCATTGTAAAATTGTACGTTAAGCCTTTCATTTCAGTGCTTTTATTGGATTTTTGAATTCACAATTTAATACCACACACACACACACATACATACTCGCACTCGCACACACAATCATAAATAGGGCACATTAGCAGAGCAGCAGCGCGCAACTGGCAATTGGCTTCCTGTACAGTTGTGCATCCTGACAAAAGTAGTCGAGAACGACAGCGACGACGACGACGACAACGATGACGACAATGACAATGCGATGTACGCAGCAGTTTTGAAGAAAATGAAAGTTGCTTGTACCTCCACATGCCATGCGGGGCATAGTTGGGTGCTGCTTACTAGTCACAAGAATTTCATATAATGTTGATGTTGTTTTTCGTCGTACTTGTTTTTTTTTTTTTTTGTACTTTTTTCACATAGCAGAAAATCTATGCTACGCTACTTTATTGGGTTCACTCATGTTGGTAGATTGAATTGTTGCCATGGTATGATTCGATTGTATATATGAGTTCATATATTACATGCATACGATCTACTCGTATGTTATCCTTGTTGCTGCCCATGTAATTGTTAAGATTTTGTTACTTCAATTTATTGTGTGTACGACTACCATATCTTTGTGTTTGTGTGTGTGTATATTTTTTTGTTGGCTGACTCAACTCGACTCGATTCGACTGGGTAATTTGCATTTTCCACATTTGCTATTACTTATTCTATATTTTTTTTTTTTTTTTGGGTAGTGGAATAATTTGTGATTATGAGAAAAGTTATGGCGGTAATTATTCGATATATGATGTTGATGCTACTGCTGCTGCTGCTAGCATTGCTTATCGTCATAAATACTTACAAGTAAAATGCATAGAAGATATAACCGTATGAATAATTAGAATGTGGCTATGAATTTAAAGACATTCTCTTTAATAATTATATTAGAATATATTATTATATAATCGATTGCAAAGAACCACAGTTAAAGTTACTAGTATATTTCAAATTTATTTGACTCTTTTACGTCCATGGGAAGCTCTACTTTTTTGCTTCAATTTGAAGAAATCTGCTGCTGAGTCTCATTGAATGCTTGTGGAGACAATGCGCTATCGAAAACCACTTGCAGAGGCTGGTTTCGTCGGTTCAAAGAAGGCCATTTTGACTTGAGTGACAAGAAGCGTGAAAATAGACCCAGAAAAGTTGAGGACCATGATTTGCAGGCTCTTTTGGATGAGGACGACACCCAATCGCAAAAAATGCGTGCCAAAAATTTGGAAAATGGGTACCCCATGAATTGAACGATAGACAGATGGAGCGACGCCAAAACACATGCGAAATCTTGCTTGATAGACAAAAAAGAAAGTCGTTCGTGCATCTTGTGGTGACTTGAGATGAAAAGTGGATATAAAGGGTTATCCATTTTGCGATTTCAAAAATAAATGTAAATAAAACACATATAAAATATTTTTTATCATGATATTTCTTTTTTATTATAAAGTTTGAACGTTGACATTATGTGTGAAATACTACATCATTTAAATGACCACCACGCGAATTGTTGCAAGCATCGATTCTTTTGAGGTAATTTTCGACCACTTTTTGACACATATTGGGCGGTATCTCAGCCATAACGTGACGAATGTTGGTTTTTAGGTGCTCAAGAGTTAAAGGTTTATCTGCATAAACACGGTCTTTCGAGTAGCCCCACAAAAAAAAGTCAAGCGGTGTCAAATCGCATGATCTTGGTGGCCACTTGATATCGCCATGACGAGAAATTACGCGGCCAGAAAATTTCTCTTGCAATAAAGCCATATTCGCTCGACTTGTGTGGCATGTGGCGCCGTCTTGTTGAAACCACATATTCTCTAAGTCGTATTCTTCAATAGCAGGCAAAAAAAAGTCGGTTATCATATGACCATAACGCTCCGAATTGACGGTGACAGTCGTTCCATCGTCGTTTTCGAAGAAGTAAGGTCCAATCACACCTCCGGACCAAAGAGCGCACCAAGCAGTGAATTTTTGTGGATGTAGTGGCCTCTCTTCAATTACTTGAGGATTATCAGAACCCCAAATACGACAATTTTGTTTGTTAACATACCCACCGAGTGAGAAATGTGCTTCGTCGCTGAAGAAAATTTTGTTCGAAAAATCGCCGTCCACCGCCTGTTGTTCAAGCACCCATTCTACGTATCTACGACGTTGTGTATGTCAGCTGGCTTCAGTTGTTGTGTGAGCTGGATTTTATATGGATGTAGGTGTAGATCCAAATGCAAAATACGCCATAATGTGCCGTAAGACAGTCCTAATTCCTGAGAACGACGAGGAATCGACACATTCGGGCCTTCGGCAACACTTTCACTTACAGCAGCGATATTTTCGGTGGTACGAGCGAAACGATACGGTGCACAGGCCTTACAATATCTGTAACTGATCCAGTCTCTTCATATTTCTTCACAATTTTGCCAATTGTTTTCGTAGTTGGACGACTATGCAAACCATAATCTCCTCTTAAAGCACGATATGTGGCTGTGGCAGAATCACCATTTTTGTAGTAGTTTTTACAATTTTAATACGTTGTGCGATAGTTAAGCGATCCATTTTCGCAAATGTCAGACTTTGAACTGAAAAAGAAAGAAATTGTTTTAACAACTCAGTTTGACAGATGTCGAATTCTAGCCCTATACTTTTGAAACTGCGAAATGTATAACCCTTTGACCCTTTACTTTGAGAATCCTAAACGAAAAAAATCGTGGGTCGATCCCGGCCAACCAGCAACTTCTTCTCCAAGACCAAATCGCTTTGGACGCAAGACGATGCTGTGCATTTGGAGGGATCAGCAGGGTGTCATCTACTACGAACTGTTGAAACCTGGTGAAACTGTCAATGCTCACCGCTACCACCAACAACTAGTGAAATCGCGCCGTGCTTTGGGTGAAAAAAGGTCTGGTTATGAACAAAGACATGAGAATCTGATTTTTCTCCACGACAACGCCCCATCGCACACGTCAAAACTGTTCCAAAACTACTTGTACACACTCAATTTGGAGGTGCTACCTCATCCCGCTTATTCACCAGACCTGTCCCCTTCTGACTATCACCTGTTTTCGTCGATGCCGAACAGCACTTCGATTTGTATGAAGACGTCGGAAAATGGCTTGACGATTGGTTTGCCTCGAAAAATGAGGAATTCTTTTGGCATGGTATACACAAATTGCCCGAGAGATGGAAAAAATGTATAGCTAGTGAGGGCAAATACTTTGAATAAATTAATTTTTGGTTTTCTATGAAAAAAAAAATGAATTTTTTTTTTACCGAAAAAGCGGATTTGAGCTTGTACACCTGGTAGTCAGTGAATAGATGGCAGAGAGGAGGCATTTTCGTCGTACATCAAATATATGTAATATTAAAGGTGCCATTTGTAGTATCCTATACTTAAACCTGTATTACTGAACTTTGCCATTGCTGCATAATTTTGGCAGCAACACTTCATAGCTTTAGAGAATACCAAATGCAGTTGAATACTGTACTCCGTTCAACGAAAATAAGTTGTTATATTATTCAGCATTTGAAAATTTTTTTCGGACAATAATTCTTAGAAATATTCAGCCCTCAAAGCTTCGGCAGTACTGGTGGTAAAATGCGCATGGTTTATATTTGTCTTTGTTGAGGCTTGCCGCCTTCCAGTAATATTTCCACGACAGTTGCTGCCTCAACCACCATATTCATCTGGGAGCCTGTAATTTTCTCATGTCGACAAGAATAATGTAACATTTTGCTGGAAGAAAGAATCAACAGGATCCTTGCCGAAAGAGCTACTTGTATGAAGAGACTTTCAAATCTTGCCTTTCCAAACATCTTAGAGCTATAATCAAAAATTTTAATTAAATTAACCTCGAAGAATATATTATAAGATCCTATTGACCTCTGCTCGTATTATTATTATCCATACTCGCATGTACGACGCACTTAGTAAAGCCAATTAAATATGTTTTTTTTTCTCTTCTTCTTCTATATTTTACGATATGCCTATAGAATAAAACAAAAAAAAAGGGGGCATTATGATAAATTACAGAGTCGCAAAGTTCAAAATTAACAGCTTTATCGACAAATACCTCATTCTCCCTCTCACAAACCCTAATTTTCAACATTATAAACTCACTGCCAAGCATTATAATTAACCCTAAAATACTCCACAACCATCGCGTAGTATGTAGTATAGAAATAATGGCGCGTGACCACGCATCGCTTTCATTTTGACAAAACACTCGGTGTGCGTGAAGGCGCTGAATGACAATCCAATGGCACAATATTTGATTAACCCTTTCTACACACAAACACACACACACACACTTGCACACATTTGAAATCACACATATGTACGCCGATGCACGTAGTATCATTTTCTAGTGAATACGCCTGTGACGAGTTAATAACCCTTTTAACGCGTGTGAATCGCATGCAAGGCAGGTGGATCACAAGCTTAAGTGGCTCGGACACCCTTTGGACATTGGACGAGCACATTGATATGTATATTGTGTGACCATGGATGGTCATATGTATATATACACACTCATGCAAACATATAGAGACAAGCTCAAATTTATACTATATGTGAAGGGCCTAATTAAATTGTACATACGATATATACGAGCAGCGAGAGTAAACTCCCAGAGTGCCGAGTCGTCAGTTAATTGAATGAAGTCACGTGATGTGAATTTCAAAGTTGACACGGCTTTAATAGATTCAAATGGACACACAAATGTGCTAGCAAAAGCGAAATGAATGAATGGTGGGGGGGTGCTCTATGAACAAAGTGAAGTTTAAGTAGAGAACCAAAATGCTCCAGCTCTGACTGGACTGTCAGTGGCATTTTTAATCGAAAATCATTCACTTTGATATGGTTTACTTTCATTATGGTTGCAGCGTTTGTGTCATCATTGATGGTGTGTGTGTGTGTGTGGTGTATGTATGGATTTTAATTCATTTGAAGTGCAAACGAAGAAATCTCAAAGTAGAAAACTCCAACCGAAAACATTCGCCCACACAATGCCACAATAAACACAAAAGTCCATTAAGTTGTTACGTCGAGAAGAATCTTGTAAACAACATCGTCGTTTATCATCATCATTATTATCATCATCGACATTTGACCAACCGAGACTGATCCCTTCTATTTTCAATAGCGGAGGCAGAGGATATATGAGCAGGTTTTTAGATAAAATTGTGTCAATTTTATACAAACATACTTACATTTTATACAGCAACTCGCCTAAGAATGTTCCCATAAAATGTTGTAGAGCAAAAACTAATAGAGGTCGGCCTTGTATTTCAACTCTCTAGAGGCGATCCCTCGGCATCTATGAGGGTATATTACCGAATTTCAAATATTTTTGGATTCGCTTTGGATGAGAGCCTTCAATAAAGGTGGATATAGGGATTAAGTGTGTTTGGTAGAAATATTAAAAAGTAAAAATTAATTGGAGTCGATGAGAGCCCTATATTTGAGGACACCCATGGAGCGATGTGCATCAATTTAATAAACACTTCCGTTTTATCTGGCAGATCCCGCTAAAGAGTAAAGACTGTGGTAAGTATGTTCCGCTAAAATATTGAAGAGCAAAAATTAGTAGGGGCCGGTCAAATACTAGACCCCTCAAAGAATAACTTGGGAGCATTTGGACGCGATATTAATCACCAAAAATGTTTGAAGGTCGATAATTTTAGTCCTCTAGAAGTGACTCCTGAATAACTGTGGGATTTATTTTAAATTTGGGGCTCTGGGGATTATTCCTGCGCAGCCTTGTGGATATTTGTCGATTTTTACCCCATTTATCTGAACTTTGTCCTCGAGTGGGCATCAGGAGTTTTAATTTCAACTTTGAAAAATTGTCGAATCTCGCCTTTGGTCAAGTTACCCCAAGTTTCCCCTATGTACGTATTTATTATGCACCCAACTACATCTCACACCATTTTAATTAAGCCAAAGAATTTGCATTTGATGGTCATCAATGCGTAGTCAAAGTGACCGCATTGCCGACATCTTAAAGAATCTATGTAAAAACCATAAGTAAAAGCAAAAGAAAAAACAAAGAAACAAACAAGCATCCTTAGAAGATGAAGCCCATCATTTATTAAGGATTCTCAAAACCATAAGGGTGCCTCCCCCTTAGCATCTGAAGATGCTAAAATTATTGGCTCAAAAGAAAACCAAAACCACACAAAAGGTTCTGTTCTATGGTAAAGGGTTGGGGGAGCGATACGTCTGCGATTAGTATGCACACACGAATTTACTTAATGGAAAATCATCATCAAGATGATGTGGTGAAGATGAAAGACGATTTGATTTGAAAGGAATTTGTCTTCGATTTGTTCGGTACTGTTTGGTCTAATCCAATTTGCATTTTAAATCAGTCAATCAGGCGCTTCTTGCGCAAACACCAGCTCACATGTTCACTTTCACTCTGCCTATATATCTCACACTCTCAATTAACACAATCGGAAGCTGATTATCAAATTGCCAAATTAAAAATTATTTCATAACCTTCCTCCAAATACAATATCTTGTCGCAATGCAATTTCACACACACACACATGATGTGATGAAATTGAATTTCCGTTTGCTCATAATTTGCAATGATTTTTTTAACGCGCTTTTTTTTTGCTTTCTCTCCCACCCTTTCTCCCTGACTGTTGTCGTTAACTTTATTTTCCCTTATTAAATTTAATTTTTCCACAAATTACAACAACAACAAAACTGAACACATGCCATCACAGCGTGTGCCACAAAAGACCACCTACAGATTCTAAACCCTCACATGGGGGGCGCGAGCGATATTCGCGATTCTCTTACTGCGATATACGCAAATGTAGTATAACCGCGACCTCAACCGAAAAACAACAATGAAAAAAGGCACATATATTTTTTTTTCAACGACAACACAAATCAAGTACATAAATATATGTGAAAGTGGAGTAGGAACAAAAAAAACAATGCCAATGGAGTTCCCAGAGCTGTAACAAGGTAAGAGTGTGATCTCGTATACGATGGCATTTGCATGCCGCTACCGCCACGCATCGTATGTCAAAATAAACAAGCCAACATGTCACTGCAGAAATTTCATTTAATTTGTCCTCGTGTTTATAAACGTATGTAGGTATGTGTGCGAATACATATCATCGCGTAAAGTCGAAAAAATATAACGTGAAAATCATCCTCCCACCCATTCAACAACAACTCAAACTCAGAAGTTACTCATCAATACACAGTGATTCGTGCCTTGGATGAGATATTCCAAAATTAAATAAATTTTAATCAAATAAAATGTATATCTGAAATATCTTTATTAAAGAACAACAATTGCACAGACGAGCTATATATTTCTATAAGTATTTCGGATCTCTGAATTCGACTTCGGGGTTGGTTTGGCTCCCAACGTTCCCAGAGTGCACCTGGAGGTGTAATATTATTAATTTTCACTATCCAAAATTTTTGTCAGAAATTACTTTCTCTCTATTTTTACTCCTTGGTATAGTTCAGGTTGCATTTCGTCCCTAACCCTAAAAAAATGATGAAATTTGAATTATAATCACAATTTAAAATAGCGAAAAACACTCCTAGAGGAATAAAAAGTATAACTCATCGCCATTAATTTTTCCTCTTCAACATTTCTCCTGAACATTGTTACCCTCTCTCTCATCCCCTTAGAGGGGATGCCCTATAAAATTTAGGTTCTATAAATTTCGCTTCCTCCGCTCAAAGAGTTCCCCTAGAGGGAATCATGTTAATTTTTACTACTTGCCATTTTTTCCTAACTTACTTACTTTCTATCTTCACTCATTAGGTAGGATACCCTTCAAAACGAACTTAAAAGTACCTGAAAATGGTCACAAATTACCGTAATTGTTCAAAAATCATCCCCAAAGTGGTAAATATATGATTAATTATTATGCTTTAGCATTTTCTTCAAATAAACTTACCACATATCTTCATCCCTGAGTTGAGGTCCCCTATAAAATTTTATGAAATTCAAAGATCCATCATTTTATGATTAACAGTTATAAAATTGATTTCAGTATTCAATTATAAATTTCTCTGAACGAATGTATTTCTTTTAGTTTTGCCCATTCGATGTATTAATATGGAATCACTGTGCAATGGTCTCATCCACCTTAGCACCGGAAGCTATACAAGGCACACGGGAGCAAAATTTCGCGGACTACTGAACCTGAAAGGTGGTTAAATTACAAATTACCACAAGGCAACGTAAAATATTTGCTTATATGTTGATTTGAATGTGGGGTGAAATGCATGAAGAGGATGCGTACGGTCGCGAATATTTTCGCAGTCTCAAACTCAACCATCTCAGCTCAACTGATTTGGCGCCCAATGGGAAGAATAAAAGAAAAAAATATATATTTATTACAAAATTTAAAGAGAGAACATTGCTGATTGTTTTATTTTACCTTTTATTATTTATATGATGACTATGGGTGGGCGGTAACGGCCCTTTGCTGTGTCGTTTCTGCCTTTTCCCCAGTTTTTTTTTTTTTGCATTAATTTTATATTTTTTATGCTGCGGCTTTTGACTGACTTCAGGTTTATATGTGTGTAATTGGATAACGAAGTACTTTGGAGTGATTTGAAGCGCGTTAAGTGAATTATATTGGATCATGTCAGCCAATGCCACCACCACCATTGGTATGAGGGGCAAGCATATGTACTCTTATGTATGCAAATTCCATGAATCCGCGCAACCATTTCATATTAGTTGTGCGTACGGACGGATGTTATTCTTATTATTATTCCTTTTATTATTATTTCTGACAATAACATACGATTATGTTGGGAAATCAAAAGAATTATATGAAGCAATGAATCGATTTTTTAGTACATGAGAAATCTCTTTTCCTTTATTTTTGCTTACTCATACTTCTCCTGGTATATGTAGAAATATAAAAATACATAAATCATAGTTTTGATAAGGCAAATTCTGAAAGGAGAGTAAGTAAATCCACCTTGGATGGCAAAAATGCCATAACTCACATTTGGCAATACTGTCATGGTCTCAGTGCTGCCGCAGGTGCAACAATCAATTTACACATATGCCTTTAAAATTGTGTCAATGTGTAGACAGCATACCAGAGTGAACACATACATACAGACATACTTGTAGCTTGTAAAATATCCCAAATCGAGAGTGTATAAAGAAAGAAGGAAAGAAAACAAGAACCAACCAAAGACTCGTGACATCAAATAATTCATTGTCATAATCATGTGTCTATGGGAAAGCAGCCCCTTGATATGCTGCTACTGCTGCTGCTGCTGCAAATTGCAAGTGACCTGCTTCAGTTTAGCATATTATTTTATACTAAGCCCTTTCGAACTGTTACCATACAAACAGCAGTCACTCCATAAGAGCATATATATACATACACATGAATATAGGCACTCAACAATGTAATGGCACTTGTTTGCCCATATCCTGCTGTGTGCCGCCGTTCAATGTTCAACAAACGTTCGATTTCACGTCGACTTCGCATATATGCTCGTATGTATATAATCGATTTTTGATTGAATATTACGTACATATTGTATACCCTTCCACTTTCATTTCTTCACAGTCACAAACGTACACACACAGCCATCATCTCAGCGCTCTAAGCATACACATGTTGTTCGTTATAAATTTTCCGCTTGTTCAAATACCAATAACTGTAAATATTATGAACACGTTCTACTCGCTATCGAAAAAGCACTCGTACTCGCACTCATACCCATAGTCATAATACTATTATATCGGGTTAAAGTTAATGTTGAATGAAGCTCAACGTGACTCTTTAATACTTGGAATAGTCAAGTACTGCCATACGTATATATTCTCGTACATACATATGTTTAGTTTACCCTCCAATCCATTACCTCATATTAGATTGCATCCATCAATAGAAGGATTGAGTTAAGTAAAACATAAACACGGAAGAAGGTTGATTGGTAAAGAAGTAGGCAAAGTAACAAAATAGGATTCAAATGGGGGGATGGGTTTTGTAGTGTTGCAAAACAAAATTATTATCAAATATGAAAGGTAATCTAAATGTATAGTATACGTTGGCGGCATTGATAAGTTTTGTAAAATTTGAGCAGAATTTATAATAATTTTGGACTTAGGGCTTAGATTACCTTAGATGACCTTAGATCAGAGTTCCAGATGAATATACAAGATGAATATGGTTTAAGAGATTGCATTTTCTTTTTATTTCACCGGCCTTCAATTCGTAGCGCAACCGTGACTGTGTTGCCAAATGATCAAATATTCAATTATATTATCAACAGCAAATAATATAAAACTTATTTGAAAGAAATCACAGCACCAAATTTATAGTGGAGCATTGAGTCATAGCCATTGAACAACTTAAAGCAATGATAGATGCCTTCGGCACGAGCAAAGACCTTTTGTCTTTCAGGTGATTAAGCAATCGATCCTGAAGCTCTAAGGCATTAGACTGTATGAATTTCAAAATATAAAAGTAAAAGTCACCCAAAGCTTTCAAAAAAGCGACAAACTGTAAAATGGACCTAATTTAGAGCCCTTAGTCAAAACCATGGAAAAAGTTCAAGCAAAGCAAAGCTATTAAACAGTATATAATGAAATTTTACGAAATTGACAGATCGACATTTTCAAATCAACCTCGAATCCGAGCTGGATTGGACTCAGCCAGGTACTACTACTACCTAAATCTAAAAGAAACAATGAATTAAAGTTGAAACATTCATTAAAATACCCATAATCAGCGCTAGAGGGGTAAAATGTATGACCAAATCCCATTAATTTGTCTTCACCTCTTCTAAACATACTTACTCTTTATCTCTACATCTAAAAGGGGGCCTCCAAAACAAAGTGAACTCTATTTTTTAATACCGCTCCCATTGTGCCTACAGTGCTCCTATAGGATTCAAATACACGACAGAACCTTAATTTTTTTTGTGAACATACTTACCTCTATCTTCATCCTGTATGGGGGCTTCCTTACAAAACGAAATTCAAATCAGTTGAAAATCTACAAATAATCCTGACATTGCACTGAAATCGCCCATAAAGTAGTGAAATTTTTCGTACGACTGATCCCTAATAATTGTTCCTCGCCAACATTTCTTCCGAGAAATTTCTCTTCAAATTCAACAGCTGCAATTTCACATCAAATCATGGACAGTGGGTGTCCTAAGTCAGTGCGTTGGCCTTCTGATCTCTAAGCCATGGGTTCAATCTACCGCTGAGGCAACTTTCATATCAAAAAGATTTTTCTTTCGAACAATGACCACCTGTCGACAAGCAATTGGAAATTCTGTCGGCAATAACAGTTTGACACGGAAAAGCTTCTAAAAGAACTCTATGACAAAGCTCAGAAAAAGTACTGTCACAAGGATGCTGCCGTTCGGAATCGGCTAAGAGCACTGTAGCTAATATAAATAGACCCCTTCTAATACTGTCCAAATTTAACAATCACAACAGTATTGGGAGTGAAGCACGATGGTATCACAAGGTTCCTTTATGACCTAAATGTGTTCTCTGAAAAAGAGGGCAGCCATAATAATCTAACTTGGACAATTTCCACCACGGATGAGAGGATGCTTGGAGTTTTCGAGGGAAAAGTTATGCACCGGATCTTCGAGCCTATTTGCGTTGATCGCGAGTATCGAATAATGTACGACGATGAACTGTATGAGCTGTACGCTGACATAAACATAGTCAAGCGAATCAAAATCCATCGGCTGCGCTGGCTGGGTCATGTCGAGCGAACGGACGCTCCAGCTTAGAAGGTATTTAATTCGGCACCCGCTGGAGGACGCAGAAGAAGGGGTAGACCAAACCTCCGTTGGAAGGACCAAAAATTGGGTAACCTGGCGGCGCTTGGAATATCCAATTGGCGCCAGCAAGTGAAGAACAAAGAAGACTAGCGCCACATTATACGTTCGGCCTAAATCGATCATCCGTTGTTATGGTCACATAAGAATAAGAAGAACCTAAACCTAATCATGGACAAAGGTAGTCTGCTTTATAAAATTTCATCTTCTTCAGATTTAGCACACTAATATTATTTTTCGCTCCCAGATCTAACATTTCTTACAAAACTTATCATACACTCATCTGAGGTGGTGCCTGTGTTATGTTGCGTTTTTAAATCAACCAACTTGCAACACTGTTGCATCATTATAGTAACCCTTGCCAACAATGTTCCAACATGCCGTTTATTGCCTTTATTTATTTACTACATAAATTTCTTTTTCTCCTTTTTTTCTCTCATCACTCACATGACACAATACATACATACATACACTCACATATGTATAATGTCGTGTTTAATGTTGTTTGGCATGTTTGTGTTTTTTGTATCTCGGTTGGGTTGTCGGTTTGGCTTGAAACGTGTGTGTGTGTGTGTGTATGTGTGACATAAATCCAAATATGATCACTTCATAATTTGACATTGATAGATGATGTATCGACGATGACGAGGAACGCTACTTCGTCGTCGTCATCGTCGTTGTCGTCATCGTTGTAATCATCATCCGCATAACGGCAATTTGATGGTTTTGATTTTGTTGTTGTTCGGTCGATATCTTTTTTCTTTTTGTTATTATTTCTCTTTTATGAATCAATTGATATTTGTATTGCCACTGTTGATTGTTGTTTGCTGAGACGGCAGTGGTTGATTGCGGTTGGTTAATAGATTTGTTACGATGCAGCTCCCTCCTCCTTTTATTGCTGATTGAAATGAAAGGGTTGTATGGGTGATGGATGCATATGTAATATTCGTAAGCAGAATATGCCTATAGAATGTGTTACATTTATGAGCTTACGAGTATGATACGAGTATGTAAACAAAAACCCATGCAAAGACAAAACAGTGAGTGAATGGGTGGTGAAAAATATTGTGATGGAACTCATCATTCACCGTCATAGCAAATGTACGACAGTATGATGGTGTGAAAATGTATGAACCTATACGCATTATTATTTAGCAAATTAGAATTAAAGAATCATTTTTCGTTGAGTTTACAATTTAAATCTTCTTTCATAGAAGAAAGCTCGTACGGCTGTAATGGAAAGGGTATCATTAAAAGATGCAAAAGAGGCATTTATCAGTGTACTTTGCCCGCCTGTATGTAATTTATGTGCCGTACATATACATGTTGAGTTCTCTCATACACATACCACCCACTCACACTCATATGCATGCAGATAATATTATCCTGCATCACATATGCAAATATATATATTTTGAATGGAATTTTATTCGTCACGCTGATAACAATGACTTAAAAAATGACTACAACATTTTTCACACACACGACATGCATACATGTATACATACCACTTCCCCATACATGAGATTTATCTGAGAACAATTGTTGGCAGCAGCAGAAGCAGCAACAACAGATATACTTTTATTATTTATAGGTTAAATGGCAGCAACAATAATAAAAGTCAAGGCGCTTCAAGTGCATCTCATAAATTTACACGTCGTTTTGAAGATAAATGCTTATAAATGTATATAAAGGGTGTTCTTTTTTTCAAATGAAAATATACGAAATTATATAAAATGCGCAGAAATAGACAAATTATTGGAATTTTCTATTTTTCAATTGTATATGATTACGATTTGTGCATATGAGCAACGATAATGATCTAACTATACATATGTAGATCAATTTCGAATTCCAAATGACCACTTTTTCAAGCAAATGATTCCATTTTTCGACAATAATACAGAAACTGTTGGCTTCCAAATAGTATTACGTCAATGCCTTAACCACATATACACAGCAAGCAAGCAAATAAGTCGCACAATCTAACTGACCGATTCACATATTCATTTCGAGAAATAACAGAGACACCCGAAAAAAAAATTATGATTTTGTCCAACAGACAAGATACACATTTCTAAGTGTATTTGGGACCATTTAATTCGAATTATTTTGTTGGTTTGATTATATTGGTTTAGTTTCAGTTTTAACCTTAAACATGTTGAAACATTCATTAAAATACTCATTAAAATACTCCTAGAGGGTTAAAATGTATGCCAATTAGAATTATTTTCTCCATTCAAACATTTTTTGGAATATGCTTAAACCGTGGATTCCACATATTAAAGCGGTACTCCTACAAAATTTACAAATTATTATAAACAATAAAACTGGCTGCCATTAATTTGACATTTTCAACATTTTTTCTTAACATACTCAGCCCCTCACACCTTAGAGGAATCTACCTAAATTTTTTTATAAAATTCTTTTTCAATAAATACCTATGATCACCTAAAGAGGAATAAAGCTCCCATTAATTTTGAGTCCTCAACCGTTTTTCTGAAAATACTTGCCATTTAGCTCTACTCCTTCGAGGGGCTTCCATACAAAATACTTACCCACCATTCCCATTCCTTAAAGGGCCTTCCCTACAAAAGTTACGAGCCTTTTAAGCTCAATCTCATTAAAAAAAAAACTTAGAATCACCTGCAGATGGTTAAAATGTGTGACCAACTCCGATTAATTTTATATTTGAAAAATTTTTTTTTAATGCTTTTAACTTATCTCGACTTTTTACGACTCATTCGAGGAACTTCCATATAAAATTGACAGAATTTTAGCAAGATTTGCTTTCACCGCTCCCAGAGTGCTCATAGAGAGATAAGGTATCGAATTCACCACGATTAATTTTTATTACCCAACATCCCAACATCCCTGTCTTTACTCCTTATAGTAGTTCCATACAAAATGAACTTAAAAGTGTCTGTAAATCGATAAATGTGTAATACTTCCTATCCACCGTACCTTAGGAAATGGGCTCTTTCC
This sequence comes from Megamerina dolium, assembly GCA_963854835.1. NCBI lineage: Eukaryota > Metazoa > Arthropoda > Insecta > Diptera > Megamerinidae > Megamerina > Megamerina dolium. The sequence goes on along the minus strand of OY978527.1, from coordinate 59,662,854 downwards.
CAACACTACACTCAAACACGACGATAGCCTTCTCTGCATGCATTATGTATCATCTCTGTCATTTCTGTCCACTATATGCAAAGCGATATTTATGTTTGGATGACAGACCAAAGGTTTTAAAAGCAAATTATGAAACCTTTCCTTGATGAATTTACAAACTCTACTAAATAGCCCTCACTTGAGCAATTTGATAGATTTGTTGGCATTCAAAAGTACAACACTCTAGGCAGAAAAAAACACCCTTTACGTAAAGTAGGTATACATATGTATATGTAACACTGCGTTTTAAGTTGTCAACTTTTATGTGTTCACATGAAACAATAAATGTTCATATTTACTTACTTGTACTTGTACTATAACAATACTTATTGCTGCTTATTATGGTGCCAAGTTAAAAAGACATACATACGAGTATATTTACAGCAAATGTTCAAAAATTAATTGTAGTCATAGTTGTATATACTCGTTGTTGCCATTTGATGCCCACCGAGTATGCCAAGTATGCAGCAGGGCCAACTAAGCTTAACATCTCAACCACATATCGATGTCTGACTGCAGGTCAAACAAGCTGTTGATGCGAACTGTCCGCAGGCAAACCAGTTAACACAATGTCATGCCGTACAATAGGAGGATACCACACACATATACACACGCTATATAGACCATAATTTTGAAATTCACATCATTACATTGTATATCACTAATACATATACCCATGCACACACACACACTGACTGCCTTAGGGAATGAAGGTGTACCTACATATTGTCAGCGAACATATCCAGCGACTGACCATAGAATACTTATATGTAAGTATGTAGATCAACAACAACAAATTGACCAGACTATAAATTAACCCTTTTGTTGTTAATTGATACAAATGGAAATTGTGGACGACTACTTAATGTTAACCACACATCACCACCACCACCACCACATGTAAATCTACTCATATATCGTATGTCTTTATTTGATTTAATTTTTTGTTGTTGTTGTTGTTAGGCAATTTTATAAGGGCAGTCATTATTTTCATTTCGAAATAGTGCTATGTTATATATTATGGTATGATGGAGCTAAATACAATACATAGCAATTAAACCTTTAATAAATTAGGTTAAAGTGCAAACAATAGTAAAAAAAAGTAAAAAGTAACCTATAATCATAATACTGGTTATTATTGTATGAGACTAATTTGTAGACAGTAGCAGATAGAATAGCCACCATAGCATTAGTCCATTGGGCTACTATGCATGAGGTCCCTGGTTCAAATATCGGCAAGAGCAATTTGAATTTCATTTCCATTCAAGAGCAAGAATGAATTCGTGGTGAAAGAAAAAGAGATATGTCGTGTAAACTTGGTTACTATCGAATTTTATCAATTTTTAGTACAACTATTGAGAAGCCTCATAAAATATGGATCCGTAAATGTAAGGCTCAAATGATTAGTTTACATATTAGCTGCAGTCCTTGGTCTAAGAAATCTATCGTTATAATACATGTGAGCTAATACTAATCTCACCTTCAATAGAAAACTCAGAGTTATTGCTTTGAAGAACTATAAGTACCTACACATAAAAGGGAGGTTCTAAAATAGATGCTGACATCTGAAAGTTATTAAAAATTATTTTAAACGTATTTTACACAAAATTTATTAGTAAATAAAGATTTAAACCTTTAAGCCCTTTAAACTTGATTCTAGGCCTTCGGTATTGGATTAACAACTTTCGTTCCGTAAGCTCCATAGGGTAATTGTAAAATTGGCTTCAAGGTTATCTTTATAAAATGAGCTAATTGGAATGGAAATTAATTTTTGAAAAAGATATGCTATTTTCATAAAAATGACGCGGCATCCAATCAGGGGGCATCTAGTTCTTCTTGTACTCAGGACAAAACTGAGTTGAAAATGCTTCTAACTAGATGGATTCATTTACAATTTTTTTCTAATGGAGACGTATAAAAATCCTAGATTGGAGCCTTTTGGTCAAGTCCCATATACAGTATCGATGTGATGTCAAATTTGGAATTCAATTTGGACAATATTGGAAGCGACTTATTTGTATTAGTTGATTTCGGACATAAAAACACATGTAATTTAACTGTTTTAGTCGATTTTAGACGACTTGTGGGTGTGGTGAAATTATTTTCTAGGGCCACACCGAACTTATTTAAATAACACCAGGAGTCTGTATTACATAAAATCTATAATACTCAATATATCCTATGACACTGTATTCTCAGCGAGTTCGTGATATAAGAAAATGCTATTGTGAACCTAGATTGAAGAAATTAATAGTAAAAATTCAGATAATTGCTCGCTTGAAGCATAAATCTTCAGGACATACACAAGTAGCAAGGACTTCGAGCACCTAAAAACGTGGGTATCACTTCTCTTTCAGTCTATCCGGTTCTGGAAGACAGATTACTTCAGTGGTTACTTTTCCAAAAGCTTTCTCATTAAATGAAGCATCTATAGGTTAGGTTAAGTTAGAGTATGTGGCTGCCCTCTCTCTGACAGGACACACTTAGGCCAGAAAAGCCCATTGTGAAACCAACGAGCTTCTCGGCCAATACTGTTGTGCGTAGTAAATTTGGACAGCATTAGAAGGGACCTACTTATATTAGCCGATTCCGAACGGTTGAACCCTTGTGACATCACTTTAACTTAATTTTGTCACAGACCTCTTTTAAGGAGCATTTTTGGCAAATTGTTACTGGCGAAAGAAATTGCGAATTCAATCCGGTAGGTGGGTACACTTCGAAAGAAAACCTTTTCGATATGAAATTTTGTTGTGCTTCATCCGGGGATCGAACCCACGACATACAGCATCTATAAGATTTTATGATATTTAATAGGGAATTACTTCAAATAAATTAGTCATGCGAAAGTAATCGTTTCAAAACATTCCAAATGCCATTTATGAATTCACCACATGCAACAAATTAAATTGAATAAAATTCGCTTGAAAAGTAGTCAATTTTAAAATACACTTATTGCGATAATATTCAACTACAATAGAATAACAAAGAGAAAACAACAAGGACAACAACAGCAATTTCAACAATAATAACGTAATATAACAATAACCTTATTTGTTTGCTGGTGTCTCTCTATGCTTAACTACTACTTGTACTTTACATACACATATGTGAGTATGCGTGAATGTGCGATATATACAAGTGTGTGCCTACGTATATATGAACTTTGAAATTTTATTGTTTAGTTAATTAACCCTTTTATTATTAACAATTCATGCCCAAAATGTAAACACACACACACACACTAGTATATAGAGCTAAACACTATTATCGCATGCGAAACGAAGGAGTTTTCCTACATGCAAATGAACATTTTCCTGCGTACAAACAATATGTTGGCAGTGGCTATATTTGTGTAAATTTATAAGTGCGCCAACCGGATATGCATTAATGCATTAGTAGTAGTAGTAGTAGTAGTAGCAACTGTTTTAATAGCATTAACCACAGCACAAAACTCACTCTACCACGACAACAACAACACAGCATTGAATCCAAATTAGGCATCATAAAGTAAGATATCGCTACCTGTATGAACTCATGTGTACGATACGTATGCACTTGAATGTACGATAATACGTACATCCTACCTATGGCCAGTGTTCGGACAACGGAAGTTATAATTATTATGTCAGCTATGTGTGCTACCATATGTGTGTGTGTGTGCCTTTGTGTGCGTATGTTAAGCATATTCACCTAATACTCGCTATTTGTAATTTAATTTAATGATTATGTTTTGCGACTAATTGTTTACAAGGCGATAGATATGCAAATTCAACGTCGTATTCACTCAACACGAACATGGCACAGTACAAAATTTCCTGCTGGAAGGCAGGAAATGGCCTTATTATCACATTACAAATTGATTTGTATAATTTCATGATATGATGCAAATCAAATAGGCTTTAATTATAATATTTAAGATATGCATGAAATGTCTAAATCGGGAATTTATTCCATTCACACATAGTACTAAATAAAGTGGTCTCTAATTTAAGGCAAAGAAAATCGATTACAAGAGCTCTTGATCTAAAATATACATTCCTGAATACCAACCATAAATATTGCGTATATTGTGTCATCTTGGCTATGAATAATAGTTAGATGCGAAAAACGACAATGAATGATGAACGTCTCAAATTCACACATTAACCGTATTATGGGAGTAATTATGAATAAAAAACTGAATTAAATTTGATACACGAATGACCCCTGAATTGTAAAAATTCTTAAGCAAAAAATTGTAAGTGTTAAAAAATGGAAGAAAAATAGACGCTATTGCCCATATGCCGTACCTAGAAGGATTTAATACACAGGCGACTCCTATTGATATTTTCTCTTAAACATTTCTCGCCAATATACTTACCCCATATCTACCGCTTAAGGGAACTAACATACAAATTAATTTTAAAACACCTGAAAAATTAACAAACAGGCTCATAGAAATCCAGGAATCACCTATAGAGGAGTAAAATATATGACCGACTTATTTTAATTTTGCCCCTTCTCGAACAAACTTATGCCATATATGTGCTCCGTAAGAGAGTTGCCATGCAAAATGAATTTAAAAACTCTGAAAAGTCGGAAAAGGAACCCATAAATTACCGCTAAGAAGATGAAACTCGTCAACCCTCCACTCCAACTCTAAACTCTTCAAGATTTTTATTGTACAAGCCTCTCCTTTATCTGCGCTCTTATGAAAATGTCCGTACCAAATAACTTAAAAACTCCCAAAGATTGTCAAGTTACATCATAGTTTACTAGAAATTGCCTCTAGAGGGCCAGCATGTATGACCAACCCTCATTACTTTTACCTCTACAATATTTTTCCCGAACACATCTACTTTCTATTGCTGTCCTCCTTCTATTTCCGCCCCTTATATGGGTTGTCGTACAAAATTTCTGTCCAGAAATCGCCTAAATAGGAATTTTTAAAATAGTAATTTAGCATCGTTCCCACGTAAGGCAAAATATATGGCCGTTCTGGACCGTTCTAGACCCTGCTATATCACAGTCTCCTGAAAAGCAATGTAAGATGCTTTCGCTACGCTATTTACATTCATCTTACATTCGCTAATCGTTCTAAAGGAACTTGCAGGGTTCACAGGAGCCTTGACTTCCGACTGACTGTCGCTGCAACTACCGACATGACTTCCATTTGTATAATTAATCTCAGATCACATCTCATTATAGATTTTACAGTGCCCTTATGAAACGCAATTGCTGATCACCTTCTATTCCTGTCGGAGAAGTCATAATCACTAATAGTAAGCCGTTTCAACGAGCATCCACACTTTTTGACACTTTTCGACACTTCGGCTCAACCAACTCAACATAATCCTTCCAAACTTGATATGAAGAGTTATGTGAAAGGACTCAGAAACGGTAAGTTATGCTAAGGTTAAGGCATCTGGCGGGGCACACTAAGGGCAACATAGGCCTCAGAAAAGGTAAAGTGAGGTCTGGCATCTAAAATAAGCAATCACTTATAGTAGAAGTTATATGTAGCTTTCACTTTTTGGAAGATTAACTCTCTTTTTCACCTATAAGTAGTCCCATCAAGATTTTTCCGACTGCATCTAAAGAAGTTATATGTAACATTCGTCAACGATTTCAAATATTTCTACCAACCCATATTTTATACTTGGAAAAAAAGTAAAATTGAACAAAAGCATTATCAATGAAGAGGTTGCATCAACTAGTCCCTCCAGGAGGAAAACCATACTTACCCATACTTACTTTCCCACCTTACTAAACCTTGTGGCAGCAATCAGTATTAATGTTTGTATACTGCGGTCTATTTCAAATTCAAAGATGCTTATCTTAAGATTAATATTACATATTCTATCAATTCAATGGCCATAATAATTTTATGAAAATCACATCGCATATAATAAATGTTATCGATTAGATTGAGTATAACCAAAAACAAAAATAAAACATTAAGAATAACAAAGACTCATTAAAATTGTTGATTTTCCATATAACAAACATATTTCATTAAACTCGCTACTCCGCTCTTGGGACACTCTACACACAAGGAGACGTGGCGAGAAGGACAAATTTTTAATATACGTCTATAATCGTTTCAACCATAAATGTAATGTTTACCAAAAACTGACGATGACGATAAGTTTAACGGCATATTCAAAGACATTAACTAAAAAGGGTTATGACTGAGCTGAGCAACTACGATATACCATGTACAAGTACTTGTACATACAAGGCAACGATAACGATTATGTAGTAGTAACGCCAATTGTTGTAACAACGAACTGACAATATAAGACAAATACTTATTCAGTTAGAAAGAAGCTACATACAACGATTGTCTAACCCATTCCGCACTCATTTGCTGAGAGAAAACCGCAAGGCCTGCTAAAATATGCGAGCGTTTTCATGAAAACGAAACGAAACGAAACATGAATACACAAACGAACGCATATCAAAAGTAAGTGCACGTTCTTAATTATAGTGGCTGACGTTTCTCTATCTACCCTTTTTTCTAAGGTGCTCTTACACCAACACCACCACCACCATCATCGTCATCGTCATCATTATCATCAACCCGTTTTCGTAAAGAAATTCCGGAATTCAGGACCGGCTGGCAGGTTGATTTCGATGCGCATTTCCGTTTCCGCTTCAACGATTATGGAAATATATATATAAACACACTCACACGGATTAAACACATAAGCGAATCGAGAATGCGTGCGCCCATTTCAAGTTGAGACATTTGCGAAAACACGAAATCAACATGCCGAAAATGCAAACGTAACGAATTGCGAGGTAATGACTTTTCATTTTTGTTAAGATAACGAAATGCTCATACCCCGCAGCCTAACTACTATCATGCATACTCATAGCTCATATACCATCAACATCGGGCAACCAATATGTACAGTATATAAATAAATACTCCTATTCCTCTTACTCATTATACATAGTACTACGTACTACTATCAGTTCTTTTTAGCTTTTTTGACTTTCGTGAATTTTTTGGTACTCCATTCAATCCATTACTCATGGAATGAAGTGAATGTGCCACCGAAAATACATATTTTATCGAAATACTGGCAATAATAATAATAACAACAACAAAAATTATACTATTAACGAACATATACAACAGCGATGGCAACAATCAACATTTTACTATCTCTTGGATGGTAGTTGTGGTGGTGGTGGTACGCTAATAGTCATAAAAGCTGTTACACATTTTAAATGTTGCAACAATGCTATTGCCATTTCCGGCGTTTATTTTGCATGTACTCTTTTACTTTTACACACAAATTCACATGCCATATACATACAACTTGCCATACTAACGAGTAGTCGAATTCGTCGCTATAGTCGACTAATTAACTGCGATTATTACGGTCATTACGTGGGATTTCCTTATACTCCTTTCGGGTGAACATCTTGAATTTTCATGTTTTGCATGTTTCAATTGTTGTTGTTGTTGTTGTTGTTTAACATTTCAGCAGCAACAACAAAATTATATCGCGCTGATTATAGCATACGAGTATCTACAACAGACCTGCCCAGTAGCAAGAGGCTCAATTGGCTCCTTTGACTCCCTTGCGAATGAGCATAAAAAATTGATGACTCATGAACAACAAGTACAAAATATTGTATTGTATTTTTCTAAATTATATGATTTATTGTTTTTGTGTGTCAATTCTCACAGTTCATGTAGGATTGCGAGATGAAAATTGAATTGCATTTGAATAATTTTAAATTAAAAAAATATAGACATTTCGCAGGGCAACAGTAAAATAAGGCATAACGAAAAATTGTTGCTTATTTTTGTTGTTGCTTTTGCGTTTAGACTCTTACAGTCCGCTTAGGGTTGCCAGCTGCTATCAGACTTCATTTGGATCTGAAGACAAGGATGAAATTTCACTGGAAAACATTTAATTAAGATGCCTACCATCACAAATCAAAAAAAATTGTTGCTTCTTATTGTTTTTGCCTTTAAGTTGAAGCAGGGTTACCAGATGCTAATCAGACTTCACTTGCACACTTCAGAAATATTTAAAGTTCATTTAGAATCAGTATGTCAATGTGCATTTCGTCATAAATCTAAAATAATGTTTGCTGATTCCATTTAAAAATTTACCCTAATATCAAATTTAATCTGGTTTTAAATAAATCTCTTATATTTATTGATTTACTATTACTTCATTCTGTGGATTTTTGCTAAAAAAAATTATCAACAGTTTTTTTTTTCTATCAAATTTCTGAAAGTTGAAATGAATATCCAGCGTCAGGTAACTTCAACAGCTTAGATCTAACTTCATGGTACAGAGCTCAATTTTTACCGAAAAACGGTATTTTCGCACTATTGTGGTACTATAATTTATTAAAAGCAATTTATTACATTATTCCCTATGTTGGTCATTATTCCAAAGATTTAGTCAAATATTGAATAATCAGTATTGAGAGGATTTGTTTGTATCGTTTGGCTCTGCACATTATTTTCTTAAGCACCTCTGATCTATTGTACATATATTGACGTGTGTGTGTGTGTGTGTGTGTGTATAAAAGACTTTGGACTTTACTCTTTTGCATTTGCACCGATATTAAACTAAATTAACCATATTCCATCCATATCCACACCCACATGAACCTTCATTTCATCCCATTCATTCCGCATAATCAACATAATATCGCCTTTAAGCTAGTATCTTGTATTGAGGGCATTCATACTAATAGTACAAGTAGGTAATAGTACAATATATACAATATATTGTTATTATTGTTGTTTTTGTTGCTGTTTGTTGTTTTGATAGTTTTGTCGGTAAACCAAAGTCATTAGTTTAACGAAAATGTGTTTTGCGGGCAAAAGCCAGTCTGTACAATGTGGTTGCATTTAATTTACGAGAAATGTTCAATTTAAGGATAAAACCAAAAAAGGCTTGATATGACTTTTTGATCTCTTCACTTCCCGGCGGTATCATTTTGCTTTCGAATGCACTGTTTTAGATGCTAATTTAATGAGAAGTTCATCTTTAAAGAGGCATTTTCGATTTTGCAGCAAATTGTTATCTCAATTTCATCGAATGTATACATAATGCCTTCAATAATGCCTTGCCTATGTAGCATGACATCCCATCAAAATTGACAAAAAAATAAAATCAAATAAAGTACAGGAGCCATCAAAACGTCAACATATCAAATATTTTATAAGCATAACATCATCATCATCATCAATACATATACAATATATTGTAGTAGCGGCAATATCATCTGAATCCACCGATTCCATGCTCTACACTCCACACTTCATCTTCAAAAGATGAATTTGCATATCGATGGAGCACGAAACGGCTCATTCTATTCATGTACATATGTTCATTGTATATAGTAATTTTTTTTTTTTTTTTTTTTTTGAAGCTCAGTTTATTGTATAATTCTTTTTTGTTTTTTGGTAAGTATTTAATAAATGGAGCAGAAGTACAAAGTAAACATATAATAACTTGAAAAGTTAGCCCCACAAAGTAAAGTGATGGTGAGAGAGGATAACGAAAAAAGATACAAATATCTCTTTTGAAGGCTCAATTGGTTTATTTTTATTTTTTTCTCTTTCTTTTTATATTTTTCATTATTTAATATTGTACTTTTTTCCACATATTTCCTTTTTTTTTGCAGGTGGCTCTTACGAGTATAGTGGCCATTGGTATTGCCCACCAAACACTTGTTATATGTATATACTCTTCAACATAATAATAAAGGAAACCATATTAAAAAGTTAATATTAAAGTAAAAGAATTGTGATATTGAGTTCTAATTTTATTTTATATAAGAGCAGATAAAATCACCAACTAGTAAAGCTCTCTGTCTGTCTGTGAGAGTACATGTTTTGAACAATTCCAAAGATTATATTGCTCTGAAATTAAATCATCAAATGAGGCATAAAATGGTGTGAAACTACTAGAGTTCCTCTTCCAGTCATATTGTGCATAGCAAGTACCAGAAGGGCTATAGTAATATTAGCTAATACTAAATGACAAAAGTTACCGCTACTCCTATGATACATTTTACATGTACCCATGTTTTGTTAAAAAGATGAAGATGAACTATAAGCAGTCGCGCTTCTGTTATACAACTATTATGGATTCTGCATGAAAAAGAAAAAAAGTTCCAACTTGAATAACCTGAACCCACTTTCAAAACTTTCACAACAGGGACTATAAGCTTGGTCAAAAGATTACTCAGAGCCTAAAATAGCTTTTATAGGGAAATATTTTACTTGATAGAAGGGCCTCCATGAGGAGTGAATATGGAGGGTGGAAATGTATTCAAATAGACTGTTGGCGAAGACTAACTTGTGAGGGTCGGTAGTACAAAATAACGGTATAGTTGTCTATGGAGTTATTTGAGGATCTTCAGCGGATTTTACTTGTATTTGATAAAATAGCCTCCATAAGGAAATAATATAGAGGGCGAAATGCATATTGAATCTTCCTCGACTAAATGCTTTTCTATAAAATTGTTCAACATGCAAGTAATTAGACACCGGGACCCATAGCAATCAATGGCTGCTGTAATCAGAGTAGGCTAGTTACTTTAATATTTAAAAGAACTTCTATCATTAACTTCTTCACTCTTATATATAATTTGAGCTTTATTGTACAAATTTACGTATGTATCATACCCACATACGATTATATGCACATACAACGTGTGTAGGTATTAGGAAATGTCTCCAAAATAACCTCAAGTAAATAAAATTAAAGCACTTAATTTCCACAAAATAACCAATTAGCTTCCCCAAAAAAAGTTTACTTTTACTATACCTTAAGTGTCCAAACAATGTTCTCGCCTTGACAAATAAACCAGACTACAAGAACAATAACAACAACAACAACAACAAATGAAATGCATAAAAGCATCCGTTTTCTGAGAACAAAAAACCAGTCAAACGTGGCAGGCAGAAGAAGAAGAAGAAGAAGCAGTAGAAGAAATAACAGCAGCAGCAACATCAGAAGAAGAGTAAAACAAAAACAAAAGGACACTTGATTTGGACTATTTTGAATGCTTGACACTTTTTGGCACCAGCTTGTTATTGTTGTTGTACTAGTAGAATAAGCATGTTTTCGTAATTGTTGTTGTTGTTGCTATTATTTTGTTGTGAGTGTTACTTCCTATGCTGAAATGTTTTCCAAATTGTAAACAACAACAAGATCATGAGCAATCGCATCACACAGTCCTATAGAGTCAAATTCAAAAAGGATACGCTCGACAAGTGTGAACAAGATGTTCTACTAACTGAAGGAACTACTCGCACTTGACGACATTAACTACTCGTACTCGCTCTACTCATTGTGTACCAGCTATGCCAACTTCAAAGTCATTTCATTCATTTAGATTTGCCACCACTCGACTATTGTAGACACACATACATATTTCTGTACAGATAGAGTGTAGAATCATTAAGAACCCTTGTCAAGATGCTTCCTTTTTGCTAAATAATAGTTTCGAGTGGCATTGGCGTCGATTATGTTCCCTTGTAATGGAAGGGACAATACTAAGCTCAGGTCACTGCAATGTGCAAATGTTTACGGACATAAGCGTGTGTGTGTGTGTGTTACTTAGTCAGGCCTTACCTGTAGCGGTGACTTAGTGTAAAGAGAATGACAAAGAGAGTGAGACAGAGAGAGAGAGAGAGGGTTGTCGTGTCATATGTATAGTAGTAACATTTGCTGTTGCTGCAAATGCATTGTGCACTTACTCGTAACTCTCAAATGGCTTTTACAAATATGGTAAGTACATATATGTATATGTTTAGGTAATTTTAGAAAATATAATTTTCATATGTTACACAATAGAACTAGCAACTGTGAAATAGCAACAGCAGCAGCAGCAGCAGCAGCAAAACTCTAACTTTAACTCCTTCAAAGCTATTTCGATTAGGGAAGCATCACAACAGGAGGTAAACTCACCTTTGTTGAGTTGTACTGTACGTGTGTATTGTTGCATGAAAGAGATTTTAAATTTAAATCAAAGTAAATGAAATAAATTTAAAGACAACGCGGATGAATAAAATCACATATATTTAGAATGACTGCAAAATATTTTACTAGAACAGAAGAAATCGACTATGCAAATTTTGGTACAATTAATTTAAATTTAATTAATTTAAATTAATTTAAATAGGAAATTACATAAGTAAAAAATTTAAGAAGTATTCATATATACGACGATTCACTTTGATTCTATGAAAAAACCATTCAGGGAAATACAAATCCGAATGGATGGCGAGATCTCTTAACGCACCCTAGCCACCTCGGTTTATCGGACATTGTGATGACGAGGACAGAGTCATACTGTGTTGCAGCGGCATTTCCTATGCAGTCATTCAAAGATTTCGACAGTCGTTCCCATCGAATCTCTTGGGATATCTAAAATGTATGGGCTAGATTTTGGGGAAAACCACAACTACAAATTTTTCCGGCAAGCAAGTGGTTCTAAAATGGTGTTATAGTGCTAATTATGATCCACAACACAACCACATTATCCTCCTTTAGGATTTTTTTTTTTTGGTTAGAAGCCCTTATTTGGATCTAATTCAAAGTTTGAAGCTTTGGAGGGTATTCAACCGTCAGCTTTTCAAAATCTCTTTGAAAATTTTTGTGACGAAAATTAGGTTAGGTTATGTTATGTGGCTGTCCTCTCTCTGAAAGGACACACTTAGACCAGAAAAGACCATTGTAATACCACCGAACTGCGTATGAAATTTGGAAAACATTAGAAGGGACCTACTTATATTAGCCGGTTCCGAACGGCAGAACCCTTGTGACATCATTTTAACTTAGTTTTGTGACAGAGCTCTTTCAATAAGAATTTTTGATAAATTGTTACTGCTGGAAAAATTGCTAATTCTCCAAATTCTCCAAACCAAATACCTTCCGGGTCATGTTCTTGGGACCACGAAAACAGCAAAATTGGCGACCCCGGTTCTAAGTCGGTCTTGTTTTTTTTTATGAAGTATGTTATGTCCTCCGTGGGTGCCGTGGCTCAGTGGTTAGTGTGTAGGCCTTCTGATCTGTGTCGTGGGTTCAATTCCCGGCTGAAGCATAACAAATTTAATATCGAAAAAAAGATTTTTCTTTCGAACGGTATCCACCTGTCCGCAAGCAATTGGCAATTCTTCCGGCAGTAACAATTTGCCATGTAAAAGCTTCTAAAAGAACTCTGTGACAAAGCTCCGAAAAGTGATGTCGCAAGGGTTATGCCTTTCGGAGCCGGCTAAAATAAGTAGGCCCCTTCTAATACTGTCCAAAATTTAACACGCACGACAGTAATGGAAGAGAAGCTCGGCCAAAGAGCCCTTCGGGGCTTATAAGTGCCACATGATGAGTCACCTCTAAATTAGAGCCTCTCTAAATGCAAACATTTTGTGCTTACTTACAAAGCCATTGAGCCAGAAAAGAGCTTTATCATTGAATACAATTTCTTGGTAAACCAGTTGATCGACTTCCAACTGCGCCCAGTTACTGAACTCTCGTTACAAATAACAGTTCATAGTCTTCAATTATTGCACCAGTAGGATCCTGTAAACATCTAAGCTAAGTCTCTTGTGCAAAATCTTCCACAAAGTCGATGGGCAAACGATTCTGTAAGATGGACATATTGATTTTAATGAAACCGCAATAACCAAGTAGGTCATACGCAACATCTTCGCAATCTAACAGTGATAGTGTTATCACACATTCTTTTGATTGAATATCTTAATTGAATTATATAACTGTTACATATGGTATTCCCACTGAATGGCAACCAACTCAACAATAGGATGTGATTAATGCACTTTCCATTCGTGTAATTGTTTATTTATGAGTACCTTAAGTGCTACATAAAATCACACATACTTGCCAAACAAATCACAAACAAAACACACAATAACCACCCACACACCCACAGAAGAAAAAACGGAATAAGGAGACAACTTAATAAAATTATACAACATCAATAAAAAATCACAGAAAAAAATCTAGCAAACATAGCCAAAAGGCATTCAGGCATTCTCGTATGTGTAACGCTACATAAAACACGATTAGGACAATGACATCACTCGCTACGTGCACACATATAGTACAAGTACATACATACATACCTATACTTATTTCTCATACGTTAAATGCTAAAGGGCAAAGAAATAAAAAAAAAACACGGACATCAATGCACATTTGCTTCAATTTACCAAATAACCAAGCAGTCAACCAAGTAGAAGAAGCACAACAAAACAACAAATGTAAGAAGAAAACCATGAACACAAAAATCATAAAAAACAACTAAAGAATAACCAAACAAAATGGAGCTGGGGGCTGACATCAAATTACATATAACAAGAAAACAGAGTAAGAGCGAAATAGAGAAAGAGTAAGAGTAAATGAGAGGAGATGAAGGAAAAAATAAAACATAAAAAACTGCTTATAAATAAATTTGCTTCACTTAAAGTGACCAAATTGTTATCATGATCATGATATGTGTTGAGATTAAAAGGACTTTCATGTACTTAAGTATTACTGCGGGCGGGTTGTTTATCACACACACACACACACACACACATTTACTCGTACATATGTACGATACGGGTCAATTCACTGTTGCTGCAGTTGCTTACTTTCTTATTTCCTTGCTAAAAGGCCAACCGCATATTTTTCACATGCTGATTTAATCTCCCCCACCCTCCTGCACCGACCGCATTTGCCCAATCCATCGTCGTCTTCAACAATTTTTATGCGAGAGCAATAAATTTTTATGCGTATCCACTTCATAATTTTAGCTTCAACGGAAGTATCAAGCATGTACGTAGATATCGGCATGCCAAAGAAAGCGCCGCGCATCGACTTACAGTGATTCAATTCGTACATAATATGGAAAAAATCATAGAATTATAATTTTTAAAATATGGTTCACACTAGGGGACTTGCTTTTCATTTACAAGATTATTCAAAAAAAAAATTGTTGAAGAATAAATAATTTGTATTGGCACAGAAGTTGCGAGAAGTCGAAAAATTGTTTTCAAACAAATTTTGGACCCTTCGATAAGAGATATTAATTTACAATTCGTTGAGTAAAAAGTATATGAAATATAATTTTATTGCCTTACCAATATTTGGACAGCCTAAAATTCTGCAATATTTCTAAATAGATTTTTTTTTAATAAAAAACTTAAAATGTAGGATAATAAGGGGAAAAAATATTGAAAACAAATGATATTAATTGTAAAATTTAATATCGATATCTTCTGATCTCAGAAAATAATATAAATTTCATGTAAACTGACCAAAATAGCTTTAAATGTTTTTTCCCTAGCCTAAAGGTATGCAATCGCACTAAATTTTGAATAAAAGCGAAAATATTAAAAAATTCCAATTGTTAAAATCATTAAATTTAAAAATAATAGTCAAAATAGCAAAAATTAAAATAGCTGATTTATAAAATTTAGTATTTTTAAAATAAAGAAATGTAAAAATTTTTTATTAAGAATCTATAAAATGTGTAAAAATTTCTTATAAAAAAATCGTAAAATAGCCACTGATATATTTCAATCGCAGAAAATAAAAAAAATAGATCAAATAAAATTTTCCAGCGAAAATTGTTGCTAAACTTTTTTTTTATTTTCTCTCTGCCTAAAAATATGCAATCCCATCAATTTCTATTTCAATTAACAAGTTGCCTCAAATCAATGCAATTAAATTTTTCCTAGAGAAAAGAAAATTGTTGTACCAAAAGACGCCCATCTCCAAAGTTAGTTCCAAGTAATTGGAACTTCTGCTGAACTCTTCGAACAATAACAAATTGATTAATCGCTTTTAAAATTCCTCCAAAATAAAGCTCAGAAGAATAATGGATATCACGAAGCGTTTGGAATCTACTAATATAAGTAGTTTCCGTCCAAAAGTCTTCGAATTTAGCAAGTACTACAAAAAGGGCAATGATGCTCGGCAAAGGTTCTTCGAAGTCTCTCGTATGGAATTGTTCTTGTCCCAAATCCGTTTTGTTTCTCTCTAAATTTGAATGCAGTGGTTGCAAATCTACTATATCTAAACCAATGCCCTATTTCTAATTTTATGTCCCAATTGTATACGCCCAAATCACTGTGCGACCGATACAAAATTCGTCCAGTCCAACCGACCGAAAAGTCTATTGTCATTGATATGAGATTTCTTGTATTTGAGTTACTGATGTTGCTGTTGGTTGGGGATAAATCTTCGTCATAAGTTTTTAGAATTTTTCTTTTCTTTTACATATTCTATTTTTTTTTTCGATGCAGTTGCTTGGCTATTTGCCTGTCGGCTAACCTGCTGCCTGCTCTATCTTAGTAGTATTGAGATAAATTTTGACTAAATGTACTCGTATTTTACTGGTTGAATTTCGTTTTAAAGTATGCATGCATATGTGTGTGTAAGTGGCGACTAAGCTCCTTTGGGGTATTTTTTCAAAAAATACTTTATCATGGGAATTATGATTTTTAAGTGTGGCTAAGTGTGTCTGTCGATATAAGAATATCTATATTTGTGTGTTTAGAGAAGCGCGTTTCAAGTATTTTTTTAACACTCACTAGCTTGGAATTTATATTGGGGTGTGTGTGTAATTCGTGTGTTGGTGTCACCAGGACAATGGAATTATGTATAAAAATGTACATATATAAGCGGATATTAATACAGCCGCTTCTCCATCTTCTATACAAAAATTCTACAAATATCCTAAAGGTATTCAGATTGTTGTTAAGTTTTGTATATGGAGATACTACAATGAATATTTTAAGGGAAAAAAGTGAAATTCTTTAGTACAAATACGATTATGAAAGCAATTGTTGTCGCTCTCACATGCATACGAAAATGTGATACTTATATGTATTCATTCTTCATCTTCGATCACAATATGTGCAATATTTTATAATAGTAGAAGCGGTTTTATTTAATATGTCTGAGCACGCAATGTAATTTAAGTTTAATTGGGTAATTATGCACATACGGTGAACAGTTAGGGCTCTACGCTTTTACGGTGTACATGTACAGTGTGTTTGTTTGTATAGGGAATAAGTACAAGTATGTATACATATATATGAATGTATTATATAATAAATAAACAAATCGTCGACAATGTTTAGTACTGCAAACAAAACTCAACCTCCCACCATCACTTTGAAATGCACAAAATTTATGCAACTAAAGGTATGGAATATTATTAGTGTTTACATTCATCGAGACAACAACTAAGCTAAATTACGGAAACGCAACTATGATGACAGCTGTAAAATGGGAAAAACACGCTAATAAGTCTTCCGCAAGTGCATGATTTTGCATTTTTAGATTAAATAGTTCTTGTTGTACGTAAGCATGTATGCACCTTATTCAACGACATAATGCAACGACATTCATTGCATCGACCATGGAAGTATATGATAGCTAAGACGAATTTTAATCATTGTGAAAAGTAAATATGCATGTATGTATGCACAAGTATGAACTACTATTTAGTATATTGTATGTATTATATGAGTAAGTATATACTAAATAGTAGATACTTTTGCAGTTAATTTATGTGCAAAGTTTACCTATGCAAAATTTTGTAATTAATTATAAGCTAAATTCCGACGGAAAGACGGAAGGATAATTTCACTGATGGCTGGCTGAATGTTTGTTGGTAGTAACTAGATTTTCTATATGTGAGTGAGGTTATGTGTTTGTCTTTGTATGCTAAAAATTTGTTTATGTTTTGTAACAGTCAAATAATAGTATATATATGTTTTTTACTTTCAGAAATTTTCATTCTAGAACTATCTGTGATCTTATTTATTTATCGATTTAATCTTTAAAATACGTAACCTCAACGATGAATGGTTTAAATGCACAAACAAGCGCTCACTAATTTCTCAGGACAACTTCGAAATCAATTCAAAATATGATTATTTTCTGGAATTCATTTTAGTTTTATTTCTTTTGATTCTTTTTTTTTTTTTTTTTGCACAGAAATGCAAAATAATTTTAATTTTGCGACATTATAACAAAAATTTTTGCTATAATGGCGAAATAAAATTATTTTTCCGTATAGAAAAATTTCGACATTATAAAACAAAAAAATCAACAATAATTCGACCTTTATTATAAAATAAAATTTGTATTTGATTTTTATTATTTGTCCAATCAATTTATATCCCTTTTATATGACCAAGCCCACACACCTAAGTCCGCCCTTCAGAGTTTCTCCTCTACAAAATTGTTAATTTTGAAAAATTGCAATAAAATTTTAAGGCAATTCAACTTTCCAGCCGATTTATAGGCAATCGTGTAATTATTTGACAATTTTTTGGTGTATTTAAATTCATTTTACAGGAAAGCCCCCTCAGGGAGTAAAAATATGAAGGAAGTATATTCAAGAATAATGTTGGGAAGTAAAAATGATAGGAGATAATCGGAAAATCGATTATATATTTTACCCCTCAAAGGGCAATTCTGGGTATTTTAGTGAATGCTTAATTTTTTAGGTTAAACACAAAATGCGACCAGATCGACTCAAGCTAACTCTGAATTTGAATTCAGCAATTCTAAATTCGTATAAAAATTTTGTATACAGTCTGAAGGACAAGAACAGTTATTCCTGAGGTTACCCTGTAAAAGATGGAAGCAAAGTTTGTGAAAAAATATAATATGTGCCATGTGGGCCCTAGCTCAGTAGTTAGTGCGTTTACATCCTGATCTAAAGATTGTGGATTCAATCCCCGATTAAAGCACTAATTTGATATCGAAAAGATTTTCTTTCGAACGGAACCCACTTTCTGGCAAGCAATTAGCAATTCTTCAAGCAGCAACAATTTGCCATGAAAAGGCCTCTAACAGAGCTCTGTGACAAAGCTCTCTGTGGCGTAGCTCACAAAAAGTGAAGTCACTAGCACTGTGCCATTCAGAAGCAGCTAATATAATCAGGTCCCTTGTAATACTGTCCAAAATTTAACACGCACAACAGTACTGGAAGAGAAGTTCGACCAATGGGGTCTTCCGGACCTATAAGTGCCACACACTCTTTTACACTTTGTACTGGAGTCCCTCTAAGTGGTGAGGATAGGGAATAGTATGCTCATAAAAAGTATTAAGATGCAATTATTGAGCTCAGATCTAAATGATATCCTTCTAAGGACGATTTTGGACATTATAATGATTTTTCATTGTATTTTTTTTTTGTTTTTTGTTAAGGACGAAATGCAAACTGACCTAGTCAATGTAACCAGAAATTCGTATTCAGAGGCATCAAATACGTTCTTTCGTAGGAGTGAACTGGAAGATAGGTGATACTGGTACTCTCTGAAAAATTGTTGAGGAGAAAAAATTAATAAAAATCGGTCACTCATTTTAGCTGGCGGATTCAAGTATTCTCATGAGTAATTAATCATTTTGTTGAGGATATGAATGAAATGTAACTTGAACGAGTCATATCAACTAAGAATTCCAATTCATTGATATCATTGATGGATAACACCGATTCTTCGTTTGACTTTGTAATTTATCACTAAAATGTGGGGCTGTGAAATAACCATGAACATCACACTCACAGTCAGTAAGCTTTAAACAAAATTAACCCATTTTCAAATAATCTTTGAAGTACTAAAATATGTACAAGCAAACGAAATAAGGGTGATCCTTTGTATGACAGCTTTATGAAATAGTGGGCATAGGTCTTCGATTTTTCACGATATACTTAAAAATGTGGACCGATGTACCGTCCATGGATGTCGTGAGCTCATTTTCAAGGAGAACATTGAACAAAACTGAGCGATGAAAATTATGACTTTGTATTAACGATATATGAAACAGTGGGCGTGGCGCGTACTTTTTTCAAATAAAATTTCAACCGTTAAAATGTTTATCTGCATATCAAATAAATATGACAGCCTCATAGCCAGTTTTAAGGATAATTTAGCGACATTATTGTACAGGTCGCAGTTGTGAAAAACTCATGAGCTGACTGCGTGTAAATTATTATAGCCATTAATATCAATTAATATGAATTTTTCATTAAAATATGGTTTTTCAATTCTATATTACCTTCATCGCTCAACTTCTTTTGACATCCTTACCAAATTCGAATGACGATCTTAATGCTTATCTCCATTAGAGAGCACCATCGAAAATGGCTTGTATTGAATTTTAATTAAATTTTTGTTATTACTACGTATATATTGTTGTTGGTGTTACTAAAACCAACATGGAGACATATACGATACATATGCGTAGTATACATATTACACCCAGCTACAAAAGAAAGCCTTTCGACATAATTAAAAAATATGAAACGCATAAAATTAAAAATCCTAAATCAAATTTGTGTAGATTTTATATTTCAAATACATATGAATATATATGTACTTGAATATATATGTAATTTATATGTATGTATTGTACGTATGTATATCTCAAGGGCATAATGTCGTTGTCGGGGTTAAAAACCATGCGGGAGCATCGAAAGAGTAAAACAAAGCAAACCAAAAAAAAAAAATCAGTAAAACAAGAGAATACCAAAAAACCGTACTAGCTCATTACAATCTAAAACCCGTAGGTTCATTCTTTCATTCGTTCATTTGAATTGGGAAATTTTTGAAAATTTTCCCTTAAACCCTTATCATAAATTAAGAAGCAAAATTAATATCTATGTGTGTGTGTTTATATTTGCGTTCATCAAAAAACTGTCTGCATATGGATGTGATGGGATGAGCTGCCATATATACATCATACGAGTATTCGTGTGTGTGTGTGAGAGTGCGGGAGGACGACAACAGTCGAGATGCGGGAAAATTCATCATCGAACGCATGTGAATGGCATGAAGCAAATATTATGCGTACATGTGACTGTGCATGTGTATGTGTGATGGTGCTAAATTCAAATTTCACAAAAACCCAGCTCATCAGATTAATTTCTTTCATTCTTTTGATGCGAAAATTGAAGAAAAGAAATCACCTCGCCGCCACACAAAGGGTTAGATTGAGCTTGTGTGCTATTACTGGTGTATATTTCTATGCACCAACATCGTCATCGTCATCGTCATCATCATCATCATCATCGTAGTCATCATTAGCATCGTCATCAGAATTATCCAAGTTTGCCAGCCTGCTGCTGCTGCTGCCTACTGTCATATGCCTTATGTTTTGTGGCGCTTATCACATTGTTTTTATCGCGAAAAAACATCTTTTACAGCATCTTTTGCTGATGCCACCAAAATGTTCTCCCACACTCGCGGAAGCACTTAATGGAAACATGAGCATTTTGACATTGATTAGAGTAAGAGCGAGTAGAGAGTCTTCATTACCATCACCACCACGACCACCTACAACACTATGTGCTATGTAACTCTTTACTTTTGGCTTTAAAGTAGATTTTTAGTTAATTTTGCGATTGTCCTTAAATTGTATTGGGGTTGAGTTGGAGTGCTCATGATTCAACCCTTATCACTGTTACTGCTGCTGTTGTTGTTGTTGTTGTTGTTGTTTATTTATGAAAATCGTCGACGTTATCGAGAATTCAAATATTTACAACCGAAAGCTTACGGTTGCGATAATTAAAATTGTATCCGAAATTTACTTATTGCCAGCAGCCGCCACTCCACAACAGCAAGCATACGCATAAAGCAATTTCATTCATTCGATGTACTATAATCTTTTTTTGTTTTTGTTTTTGTAATTTCTGCTACTGAATATGATAATCGAAAAGATTTGGAAATGTTTGAACACGTTTTATGAGTTTATCAAGGCAATTATTGTTTTGGGATAAAAGTTTAGGGCACCCCTTTCTCTAGAAAATAATTTTTGATGCAGTATAACTACGGAACTATGCAGATTGAGACTGACAATGCTGTATTCGAGTAGAGAGAAAATAAGGCCCAGTTCCATGAGGGAATGGACACTTTTTATTATCAAAGCACACGCAAACCACAATTATAAAAAATTTTATTGAAAGCTGTAAAATTATAGAATTGCAAAAATTTGTGCAATTTTTTGCAAATTCTAAATTTTACTCCGAGTAGGGAGAAAATAATTCCTAGGTCCATTAGGAAATGTGTACTTTTTATTATCAAAGCACATTACTAAAAATTATCATTGAACCTATGTCAATTGATGGTCATCACTGTGGTTGGCCTATGATCGAAGTCTGGAAGAAATTTAAACAAAACCAGCATACAAGTAGGCATAGTACTATTAAAGTGCTTGAAAGCTGTCAGAAAATATGCTCAAACCATTTGAACTTAGGTTCTAGATTTGGATGCCAGAGGCACATGTTCTAGAGGCAATTTCTGAACAGCTTTGGCTTCGATTTGGTTTTAAAAAATGTTCGTTTAATAGAAAATAGACCCATATCTTTTCTCCAATGCAATATGACGTCAGAGCTAAGTTGCAGTAGTGTATCATATCATTTGAACCAATTCATCCAATTTGTCCAATACAAATTTGGGCTATCTCCTTGTATATCTCTTTATGCTCTGTCTGTGTGTGTGTGTATTAAACATTAAACAGTGACAATACACAAGTATATTTCGCATAATTTTCGGCTTTTAAATTATTGATTTGCATAAAAGTTGAAAATTCGCCATCACCGCCATTTTACTCTTTTACTTTCGGATAATTTAAAACATGAAATTAGGCCAAAAAGTGGCTCAACTTTTTATTTCCTCTTCTGGTTTTGGTTCAGTTTAAAATTTTTGTTTTTATTTTTTTTTTTTTGTATTATTTTCTTTTTTCATTTTTGTTTGGCGCAAAAGTTTTTAATTTTTATTATTAACTACTAAAAGTTGTGGCAACCAAGCAAGCAAGCAACGTGGAATGAGCAAAGTTTTAAAGTAAAGTTTTGGAACGTCTGCTGAGTTTCTGATAGAACTTTGTTTGTTGTTGTTGTTGGTGTTTTGAGCGAGAGCGAGTTTTTCTCTTCCTATATACACACACACATACATATGTTCGAATAGTAGTAAAAGTATGGGTGCGGTGGGATCTTGTCTCGTCTAACCAAATTTCAGTTTTCAAGGTTATAATATGCGTTTGTACTTTCACCATAAAAACAAACAAAAAATACAGTCATCGAAAGTCGACCAACGAATGATGTCATAAAATATGTATATTCATATATATGTATGTGTGTGTATGTATGTGTTCAATTAAAGTCGATTAATTATGTTGAATTATTAATAAAATATACATAAATTTAATTTAAAATAATAATAAAATAAAAGCTAAACAATTAAAATGTGAATACACACAAAATGGGAAGAAAAGAATGGAATAACCCAACAACAACAACAACAATCACGAATTAAAGTCCATTAAGGATTATTGTTAAGACCCATAATGCACTGTTCATTGCTCATTATTATTGTTTGTGTAGTTGGAACTCGGTTGTATACTTTTTTCTTTTACTCTCTCTTCATCTCTCCCTTGGTAAATAGCACTCATGCAACCATATGTACTAAGGTGGGTCAAATTTTTAAACAGCTTTGCTCATGGAAAAACGTAAAATTTTTAATATTTCAAGCATTATTTTCCAATCCAACATACAGAAATTTATTTATTTGAACCTGTCTACTTTTAATTTTAACAGCCACTATAGAAGCACCAATTTTTTAGAGGAGTCCCCTCAAGAAGTGAAGATATGGGGTAAGTATCTTCGCTCAAGGGGCGTTTCCTGAGAAAACCAGAGGGTAAGTATGTTTGCAGAAAATGTTAAGAAGAAAATCTGAATATGAGTCGGTAATAAATTTTACTCCTCTGGATTCCTTGGGGGTTGCTTTTGGGTTTTCAGATGTTTTTTCAGTAATTTTGTATTGGAGATCCCTTTAGGGGCAGAAATTGGGGATATGTTGAGAAGAATTTTTAATGAGGAAAAATTAATGATTCTTGACAGCTATTTTCTATTTTTAGTGTTATCGGTCATTTTGTATGGCTGTCTCTTTGAGAGGTGAGATAAGGGGTAAATATGTTCCGAAGAAATATTATAAAGCAGAAATGAAGAAATCAGTCATTCATTTCACTATTTTAGATGCGTAATTAACACAAATACATCTTAACATTGACAAAAAAAAAACCCATAAGTGCCCAGCAATCACCCCTAGAGTAATTAATAGTAAGACAATTAATTTTTTTTTTTTGCCACATCATCCGAACATACCGACCCCCTATCTTTACCCCTTCACAAAATCTCCATACAAAATGATCTTTTGAAAATCAACAAAAGGCATCCTTTAAGCTTTCATAGAGACAAATACCCGAAATAATCCAAATTTGATGTTCTTTAGTGAGTCAAAAATTTTTGCTCCATACAATTGAATCCACCTTAATGTGTACCTATTCATATACCATGCATATGAGGATATTATTTTGGAGCAAATGTGTTTATCTTTCGAATGTAATTTCATATTAAACGTATACTGGCTGTGCTTTTGGTTTGTTGGTTGTTCGTTTTTTTTTTTTTACTCTCTCATTTTGGCTAAATAAAAAACAATATGTTCGTAAAATACTACACATTACTCTTCTGCTTCTTTTCTGATACTTTTTAATGTGCAAATTAAGATATATTCTATACACTCACATATCCACATGAGCGTCTGCCCACCACATACGTTAAGTTCCGTTTCCGTAAATGCGGCTTTCACACACACATATGCACTTACACTTACGATCAGATGTATTCCTTTGTCTTTTTTTGGGACATTTCGTATGTAGGTGTGGTCCATTTTGAATGGAGATTTTAGTCGGTTGGTCAGAGTTGGTCTAACCAAATGTAATACCCTGCAGTTGTGTAAATCTGAGTGCGAAATATTTGACTTGCTGTTTTTTTTTTTTGTTGTTTTTTTGTTTTGTTTTCAAACTCAGCAAGCGTAAATCAAGCAAATAGAGAAAAATGGTCGTTGGTCTTACAGTGCATTAAGAAGGTTTATGTGTATGATAGAGAGTGTGAGAGAGAGAGAGAGAGAGAAGAGGCAGAATTTATGAATGGATAGTATGAACATTTGACTTTAATAAAAAATCAATAGAACATTTAATTATGAAAACTGTTGAAAGTGCATTTTCAAATTAAATAAATTAGAAGAGTTGAGAAATAGAGGAGCAAAACTGAGATGGAGGTAGAGAAATTTTCGATTTATTTACATATAGATTTGTAAGTATGTTTCTCTGGATTTAGAATATATGAGTATGTTTAATGAATATATGACCCACCACCCACCACCCCATCAACTTTACACTAGACAACAATAAGTCTTGTATTTATGTAGATTACACACACACCTACATATGTTTATATGTACGTGCGTGCATGTTTGTGTATTATGTAAATTCATGAATGTATGTGTTTTTGGTAACATCCTGCTTGTACGTGTTTATGTGTGTGTATGAGTGTATAATTCAAGCGCTAACATAACTGGAGAGCTGCTTATGCAAATGCGATGTCTTAATTTTTTCACATTTGCCGCATGTAAATGTACTTAAATACCTCACTCCAAACCACCATATTGGTGCACACACCCTCACCCCCCTACCATTGTATGTAAGTGAATAAATCTCATACATATGCAATTTAAGTGCTTACACACACACACAAACACACTTATCTTACATATTGTACTCACATAAATTCCACGCACAAGTGCCAATTTGAAATTATTGCGCCTTGAAATTAAGTTGAAAGCAATGCGAATGTACAAATGTAGTCATATGCATATTCTCTCTCTCTCTCTCCCTCTCTCTCTGTCTCTATTATTGTCCTTATGATGCTAAAATAATAATAGTAGTTGAAGCAAAAAGAAGAAGAAGAAGAAGAATAGGAATAAGAATAAGAATTAAAATAAAAATAAAAACAAAAGCAATGTACTCCAAACTGAACAACTTATGGCAAATCACATACATTCATATGTGGATGTATATTCAGCATATTTTTAGGCGCAATCAAAACATTTATTCAAATTTAGTATGAACGAATTTAACTTGCTTGTTGGATTTTTTTTTTTAGTAGTTTGCCGAGAGTGTTTTTGTGTCGGTTCTGAAGCTGTAGTAGTCGAATATAATAACAGGGTGTTTCGCTTCATAGTGATCAAATAGAAGGGATGAAATCCTCAGGTCAAGTCAGAGAAATGCACACTTTGTACAGTTCAAAAAGTAAATATTTTTGAAAGATTCTCAATAATTCTGCTCCGTCAAATTTCACCAAATTTACTTACCGCCTACCTTCATCCCATAAAAAACGTACGAAAGAGCACATGAAAATTAATAAATATCCGTGTAGCTTACGAGTATCGACCAAAGAGCCGTGAAATATATGTTCGACCCTAATTATTTTTTTTGCGTCAACATTTCTTCTGAAACTACTCAACTTCCATCCCCACCCTTGGTGGTCGTCTCATGTACCAGAAGCGAAATATATAAAATTATATTAAAAACTCTTTTAAATTTACCTTATTCATATCGAAATACCCTGTATATGCTCATAATAATATAAAATGTTTGAATAAATTCAAATTAATTCAGTTGGAGTGCACAGATGTTCCGCTCTGAATTTTTAAAGACGAAAAAAAAAACACATTAAGAATAATATGAATAAAATGAAGAAGAAGAAGACGAACGACTTAATGAAGAAGATGAGAAGTTTTACTTCTTTTTGTTTTTGAAATTTTTTAAAATCCAATTTCACTTGTGGCATTACAATCAACAACAACAACACTCATTCGAAATGCTAAAGTGAGTGTGTGTGAATGAGTGCTCTAGCTGAGAGCAAGAAGAAATCAAAATTAAAATATTTGTTCTTATTTTTTTTTGCTTTTTGTATTCTTAATATTTCCTTTATTTTAAGAATTAAGTATTATTCCATGATTTTTTTTTTAGTTTGAATTGACTTGACTAAGCAAATACGAATACTCGTATGTAAGAGCTAAAATTCAAATCTATGCATTTTATCAAGATATGAGAATTTTTTAAAAGCGTTTTGCAATTTTGCCAATCTTTCAAGAACACTCTATATTTTCAGAACAAAAAAGTCATACAGTTAAAAATAAATACAGAAAAAGTTCAATTTTCATTTGCATTCGTCATACTTCAGCATCACAGAATCAACATTCCCAAGCATCTCTCAACATAGCGAAGGAGAAGAATTATTAGCACTGTTATACTTACGTAGGAGATAAAATTCGAACACATAAAACACAACAAACTGTTCTACAAGCATAATGAGGGGTTGCTCATTGAGTTGGCTCACTTCACTGGTGTATACGTTTGCGTCATTGGTATTTTATTCATTTAATATAATTTTCATAATTATCTTGAATTTTTCTCAATTTCAAAATTCAATAAATAATTTCAATTGGGTACAATTGATACAACAACAGCAGCAATAAAAGGAAAACACTTATACATAACAGCATCACTCCTTCTCCATGTACATGGAAATGCGTTAATTCCATTTTACTAATTAAATGCACACAAACACACACACACACAAATATAGAGACGCCATCATAAGAAAATCACGGAAATGAAAAATAAAATCCGATCCGCAACAGCAGTAGCAATAGCAGTAGTAGCAGTGGCAGCAATCGTTCACACTCAATGATTTGTTTTCATTATTACAAGAAATGTTCATTAAGACTAAGAAGCAGCAGCAGCAAAAGCAATGACAAACAAATGCGCTAACCTTCTGAATAGTCTCTCCCACCAACCAATCGTACATATTATAGTCGCGTATATTAGTACATACATATATTTACGCGCCACATTTTAATTGCCAACGCAATTGTCGTCCGTTCCAATCCAACAACCAGCCTCATCATAACGACCGTTCTACCAACCGAACGACCGACCGACCGACCGACGGAAGGGACTGTCCCGCCTATGCGTCCATTAACTAACTGTCCCCAGCACCCAACCACCAAACTCTTCCTATTGTATTTACTATTGCTTGTTTGTGTCGCGTCAAAATTTATAGTCTACATTTGAGCGCAAGTGTTGTCAAGATGCGATATAGTGTATGCGTTTCTTTTTTTTTTCGTTTTGTTTTCTCTTCTTTATTTGCCGTCATCATTGTTGTTGTTTCAACACAAAATTTACGCTTGAAGATGGTACAGCAGAGAAACGCCAACTGATTGTTGCTAGCCGTCTGAACATCTAAGCTCGAAAGGGTGCGAAATAACGCCCAAGCAAGCATAATCATTTAAATCATTGTCGCGGCCATAAAATTGCAAACAATATAAATTATGTTCGGCATAAATTTCTGTGATAATTACTTTGATGGCCCGATTGCGCTAACTTGCAGTGATTTGATCACATGCAAGGAGGTGATAAACTTATAAAATTTCATATGCTGATGAAGGGTCAGTTTTTCAATAATCATAAACAATGATTTCATAATTTCAGGAAATAATGGCGACTGATGGCGACTTCGGAAATCCGTGGTTTCGGATTTAGCTACCTAAAATTCTCAAACGATGACTAAGCCTACTTTTATCATAATTTTTTATTGTAGCTTTGCTTCTGAAAAACTTGCCCTAAAAGAAGTTCGAGCATCCTGTGGTAAAACTAAATATTGGAAAACATGTCTGCTCTAGCGATTTCCGACTAGAGAGAGGTAACGTAAACTGACGAAATGCTTTCAATATAAGGAAAATCGACTGTTAGAGCTGAGATGTTGAACCAAGAAAAAGAAGAAGAAGCATATATTCGGAGAGTTAAAGAAATTGTCCATGATTTTCTAATTACTCATGTTAATATTTGCGATTAAATGACCAGCTTTCATAGTAATTATGTCATTTTCGAATGAAAGTGGTATTTATAAACGGTGTTTTTGGTTTTTTTGGACCTTTAATCCATTTTCGGTATAATTGCATAATTTTAGGATCAACTAAAATGTTCAAAAACTCTCTTTGAATAGACAATATTGTTCGAAAATATTTCATATTCGAATAAACAATATTTAAAATAAATTATAGAATTTTCTGAAATCAAGAGATAGCGGTAAAAATTTTTGCATATTCCGAATCTCTAACTTTTTTTATTCCTTTCGATTGTATAATTTGAGAATGAATACAAATAGTCTTGAAAACAATTTTTCTTTAAATTATTATTTCAAAGCCTATTTTCTATAAATCAAAGAAAATTTTGATATCAATTTTCTCGTTTTCTTGAGATTGCACTGAACGTTAAAATTACATCTAAAACTCGTAAATTTTCAAAGCTGATCTTTTCATAATGCATACCCTTAGGATGTAAGAAAAATATTGAAAATCAATTTTGGTTCACAAAATTGCTCTCAAGCCTTTTCCAACTGAATTTTTTTTTTCTGAAATCATGTTTAGGGCTTTAATTAAATGGAATATTCTTTAATATTGGAAGACTATGATTAAAAATTTTGAATAACTCGATAAAAAAGCTCCTATAAAATTTATATAACTTGATTTTAGAATTTATAGAACTTTTTTCTCTAAACTCTTTTTCTTTAATTTAATTGTTTGCTCTTAAAGTTTGTAAATTTAGTAAAAATTTTCTTATTTTCAAAAATACTGTTCAATTTAGAAATCATGTAGAATTTTTTCTTGGTGAAATCAATATCGAATATCAAAAATTTTCGACTGAATCATAACGAAGAATTGCTGTTCAAATAATTCTTAAATGACTAGAATACTAAAATTGCATTTCTATCGAACAATTTTTTGAAAAATCGAAATTTTTAAATATTTGTGTGAAAATGGTTTCCAAAGGATCTTCTGCAATTTTCCAAGATGAATAATTTGTTCTTATTTTGTTTTTTTAAATATTTGTCTCTTAATTGAATTACTGTGCGGTCCTACACTACAATTTTGATATTGGTCATACCAAAGTGAGTCGGGAGAGAGAGCATCAGATAATTGTTATGGAATAATATTTGAACATTTATTCGATCAAATTCGAATTTATTTGTATTGAAAAAAAGAAAATTAAAATAAAGATGATGTCGAAGCAATATTTTACTCATTTCTATTTTTTGTTCTTTTTTTTTTTTTGTTTGCTTACCAAGCCACATGCATTTCTGCAATATAATTGATTTTCTCCCAAAAATATACTATATTTTGTATATGATATGAATTTCACCCACACTCATATGCCACATTCAAGTTTTTGCAAAAAGTTCAAATCATCATCATCATCATCACCATCATCAGGAACAGCATAATGATTATTATGATTCTCTAGTGCAATAAAAGCAATGAAAATACGAAAAAAATAACATACAAATAGTAAAACTACTACATTTGCAATTACATTGCACACACACTTGCATATATTTCTGCATGCATACTCAGAAATTTTGTAAAAAAGTTCATGTGGAAATCCATTTTAATGCTACTCCACTACTACAGTCGTCACTGCATACCACTTCACAGCATTGCCAACGTCTACGTACACTGGCTCATCGGCTCTCTCAGTCTTCTTCGTTGTTCTCACTCTTTCCATCACTTGATTCCACTCACTCCTTCTCTCACTCCTAGCACACTTGTCAGAAAATACAAAAATATTCGTCGTATATAAACATGCAAACGAAATGAAATGTAAAGAAAAAAAAGAAGAAGAAAAACACATAAGAAAAAAAAAAGATTCAACAAAATGAGCAAAAAATTTGCAAAATGAAAACAAAAATTTTTCAGCAATTTCCATTGTGTTTTTATGGTTGCCGTAGAAATGGACCCGCCTTCTTCTACAGCATGGAACACCTATCGCGTCGACTCCGAAATTGCTTTTACTCGTTCGTTTGCTTGCTTGTTGCGGTTTTTTTTTTTTTTTTTTTTGCGTAGTTTGTTATATTTTTTGTTGCTGCAACCTTGGAAGTACATTGAATTTCTCATTACAGATGAGACCATACAACATCAACCAGAATGCAATGCAACAGCCCAATGAGGGCGTTATGTTTGTCCACTGCACCGCACGTCCATAAACATCTCTACGTAGTGAATGTATGATGGCATTGTTCATTCACATCCAATAATGTTGCTACAAATGAGCCACTTCACTGCTGCTTTACTGCTGCTACTGCTGCTGCTGCTGCTGCTGCTGCTGCTTCACTGCATTATGCATTACGTACATTGAGGTGTATGTGTGTGTATGTGTGTACTGAAGTGCAGTGGAGCGTATTTTCGTGCTATGGTTATATACACACACACAGATTTATCAAACTGCAGCAACAAGGACAATGAAGTAGTCGCAACATGCACACACACACATACCCATAACAGTGCTGAGATGCAATAAACTTTCGTAGGATGTCCTGTGCAATGGCTGGAATTAATTTATTACCGCATTCGGCCAGCAAGGGAAGTTACTGTGACAAGCGCTTAGGTAAGCTTCGTATACACATACACTCAGGATATACAGCTTATGATCTAGTAGAAAATGATTACTTAGAAAGCTGACTTAGAACTTAGATGCATTATACATTCATAAATTATATAAGAGGTCCACTGTCCACTGAACCACAAATATGTCATTTTGGACCAATTTTTATATCAGTTTTAAGTAAGGAGCATTTAGCTGTTCCAGGTTCAAACTCAGTCTCAAACGACTCGACAGCAATTTATCAGAAAAAAAAAAACAAATAAAACGTTCCAGCAATTAAAATTTCCCACGAAAGTGCTTTCAAAGTAAACAAATAATCAAACTTTTTTATGAAGTAGATGAAGACCGTTCAGTGGCTCAGAGTAAAATTTCTTCGCAGAAAAGGGAAAAATCAAGAGTTAAAATGGATATCCAGTTGATAGTATGTAATACAATACATCCCCGGTAAGGAGACATTCATTAGGTCCAAAAGGAACCTATTCCATGGGTAGAAGACCCTCAGACAGGGCATTTTTTAAGGTAACCTAGGCTCTGATTACTCACTCAGAGGACAGTTCGTAGAGTGTGCGATTTTTAATTGTTTTTCCATAAAGGTTTACTTACAAACAACTTTTTAGTCGAAATATTTCAATGAAATTCATATTAAAATCTTTCTTAATCAATGCGAGTATTATTGTCACTTTTACTCTCTGAGATCCGAGATCACTGGTGGAGTCTATACTCGGAATCCCTAACTAGCTACTACTTCAATTTGCTGCAGTGCCTTTCAAGCAGGGGTTTAGCAGTAAACCTACGATGTTGGGATTCCCTTTGATAGCCCTCTTGATATTCTTCTGATAAATTAATACGATCGCTCGCAGATCTCTTGATGAAATCGAAGCAGCAGCATAATTTGCGCTCAATGTTGGAGTGAGGTGATAGTGACATTACTAGCGTTTGAAGGGCGAACGGGCTGCCTAAAATCCTATCACGATATTTGATCTTCCTCCTAGAACCCTGGATAATTCACTGAGAACCTATAAAGTAGCAATGAATTCGAGAATAATTAGCGCAACAGATCTGATCAAAGCTGGATTGGAACCGGGCAAAAAGTATGCTGTCTTTAAGCCAGCTAATAGTCAATTATGAAGAACTCCCTGCTTTCTCCTCGGTTCTTTGCAGATTCAGATTTCCCTTTACTACTCATACTTAATTAAAAGCTAGGTCGTCCTTCATCACATAGATTACATAGAGTTTGTAGATGCTTACACCTTAATTTATTGATATTAAAAACAAGAGGCATATTTATTTACAGCTATTATACCATCCCAAACATATGTACTCCCTAATAAATATTATGCAATTCATTTTCAAAAATATCGCCACACAATATACGCTAACTAATGGCACATAGATGATGGTGGTGCGGTTATCTATGCAAATTAATCAAAAATCCAGGCTAACAGTACAATTGCTGTGGCGGCGGCGGCACAAGGTCATCATATCACAGAGGTGAACGGAGGAAGTCGTAAAGGCGACAAGTGTCATTTCCGTTACCACCGCTGCCACCGCATATCAGCACTAATGGTAATTTAAAGCAAATGAATTGGCATATTTTTCATTTTCCAACTCACCTAACGACACAAATTGAAATGAGCAACATTTAACAATCACAATGCCATTCATTCATTGCCACACGCAATGCGAGTATCTAACTCGCATACTCGTGCAATACAATAAGCAACAGTTCAAAAGCGAAATCGCTTAATCCATACTGCGATAAAAATCTTGAAAATCCAACTTAAGTGTTTGGTAATTTATCTGTGGCGCAATGGTGCTGCCACCACCGCTCTCACCATACAGCCGTGCGCTTTAATTTGCTGCAAAGCCACAAATTGGCAACAGTGTTCAATGGAAGTGCGCACAGGGCGTGTGTATGTATGTGCTTGTGGCTGAACAGACGTTTGGCTCATTGTCAGCAGTCAACGATTGTGATGCTTCGATGAAATGATAAATGATGAAAAATGTCAAAAGATTTAAAATTACTCGAAGCAAAGTCAGCGATTTTAAGTTTCTGAACGAATCGCAGCAAAATCATCAGTGATGCTGCAAATCTTATTCGCTTACCGAATTTACAGATGTGAACAACAAACAACAAACAACAAACAACAAATGAGAAATTGCATTGAATGAAGGTGTGGAACTGATTGATGGATTCCAATTGGATGGTGGCAGCACCACAAAATAGGAAAGATAATGTGTGTTGTTTTCTGTTTACATTTTTGTTTTTTCTGTTTCGCTGTTTTTCTCATTCCCATTTTTTTTGTAATAGCGGGTTAATTACAAAATTTTCAGTAAATTCCAATTTTCGCTTCCTCATGCGACTACCATTAAGTAATTTTACCCCCCAGACTAGCTTCATTTTTGTCTTTGGTTTTTTTTGTTCACTCTTTAGTTTGAGTGCAAACTGCAGAAATTTTGTGGAGATAAGAAATCCTTATCCATCTTCTTCAAGCTGAACAATTTTTCAATTTAAAATGAATTTTCATTCAATGAATTTTTAAATGAGAAAATTACTTTCTTCCATTCGGACGGCAACCGAATGAGCCAGCTCTACATATTGTATATGTAGACGCGACGACGATGTAGACTCTTGCCACGACACTACCGGATCAGAAGGGGTTGTTGGTTGGTTGGTTGTTGCCACTACTCTATATTGGTTGCTTGTTGTAAATAGCCATTAGCAAAAATGCTTATTAAAAATTTACGTTTCGCTCCACATCATCGTCGTCGCAATAATGGAGTTGATGGGTTGACGATGCAGCAGGCGGCATTGCTACCAAATACAAATACGTACTCGTATTCGCTTGATTCGGCCATTGTCAGTCATTGCGTTGCTGATGTAGTTGGTTTTTGTTGGATATTTAGGTGTTCATGCCAAGTTAATTTAATAATAAAAATGAAATTCAATTCATTTACGGATATGCTGAGTTCAGACACGTCGGAAGTGTTTGGCCCAAAACTCTTGCTTTCTCGTTTATCTTTCTGTTTGGGTACGTGTTTGAAAATAATATGTATACTCTATATTCGCATATATTTATAGAATACAAATCTTAAGTAGTAAATATCAAAGGATGATGGCGCCTAAAACAAAAGACCATCCATATACGTACGTACATACATACAACGCTCTTTGTACTTATAATAAAATTTAACGGCTATCTGACCTCTTATTCAAAATAAATTCCACTACATACCATTGAATATTGAATGGCAACGACGAATGAACAATTACCAAAATTATAATTGAAAATTTTAGCCAAAAGGCATAATTTCGATTATAAGAAATTACGAAAAAAGTAAATAAAATAAGAAAAACTGAATAAAATCCTCAAACAATGACTATGGATAGCTGTTAGTGTACGTCGTACTCTTATCTTTAAAATAACACTTGAAAATGCCAAAACTTTTAGTACGAGTATTACATATAATCGAGTAATTGTACCATATATTAGGTTTGGGGAAAAAATATCAGACACAGATAACACAAATATTTTTTTTTTATATTGAGCATTACAAGTTCAGAAGAATTCCTAACAGGAGTACATGTATCCACCTTGCTTAGTATCAGAAAGAACATACAGTTCTCAAACAGTTCCAAAACGAATTTTTTAAACAAGGTTTACTATGAAAAGAAAGAAAACACCAGGGATATATTCAATTATTTTACGTGTATTACATTTCTTCCAAAGAACCTTGAGCACACTTGCTTTCTACTGTTCAATTTGGATAGTTCTTTGATCTATTATCCAAACAAAACCTTTTCTGGGCATTGCCACATAGGGCTCTTACACAATTTCTTTTTCAAAATGTTGTCTTTTAGACCCAATTTCCGAAGTCTGAAATCGAAACAGCAATTCTTCCATGATTCCGCTATTATTGATAAAGATTAGTTGGAAAAAATCGATGTTTCACCATATAGTCTAAATATAGAACCCATTGATTCCCACTGTTTCGCTGTCTGCAATACTCTGCCTAACGTATTTAGCCATTTTGATCGATTGCATACGAGTATAATAAACTTCACAAGTGGTGGCTCTAATTTTAAATGAAGCCAGTTAAAAATTCTAAGAGTAAATTGGTTCCCAGTGACCCTATATTCAACGCTTTCATGCCTGCGGTATATTCTTAAATTGGCTTTATATGTCCGAGCTGACGAAGACGCTTAATTTTGATGCACTCTACCATGTTTTTATCAGCATACAGCTCATGGTTGTACTCGCTATAAATAGTTACAGAAATGTTGCGAAAAACTTTCCATTCGAAATCTCCAGGCAAAATCTCATCTTAGGTGAAATGTGTCTAAACTTCTGCGACAAATTAGAGATCACGTATGATTGATTTCTAGAGGCAGGGGTTCGACTTTTCGGTTCAAAATTGCATCTGTTTACGAGAGTGATACTTCGCATGAACTCCACGCTACCGTAAGCGATGATGATAAAGCTGGTTCCAAGATAACGTAGACAAAGTATTTTACTACTTCGAAAGCTTAGTTTTCAATAGAGTTTTCCAAGATGCCAGGACTCATAGCCATCATAAAAAAATTACTTTAGAGCCCGATAATTTTGCAATGAAAAATCACTTTATGGTCCGATACTTTGCCCCCAAAAAATATTCCTCAAGTTTCTTAAATTCTTCTTCGTACAATGGAAAATGTATCTGCAAAACACCGCTGGAGTTCAATATTTTTTCCCCAACACGCATGACCCAAAACGCCGGAACATTTATTCCTACAATGAAAAATATTAAATTTTTTGTTTTAAAAAAAAAAATCACTTTAACGTCCGATAATTTTTCCCCAAACTCAAATTGATCTAAATGCAATGAAAGCTATTCTGCTTGGTGTCTGTCCTATCCTTATCACAATACGATGTGTTCACAAATTCAAATTTCAATTTTAAAATACACTAACTATCGCATTTGGCTTAACTTTACTATGCTGACATGCCACATACCCTCAAATATCGTAAGGTGAGGTTGGGAATACTAGTTTTTGCACAAAAGGGCGCTAAAGCATACGAAAAGCGTTAAAGATATTTCAAAATATTATACAATATATTTAACTCTATATTATTGCACTAGAATATGAGTTTGTATTTATATACAAGCACATATAAATGATAGAGACAATCAGACAGACAAACAGACAGAACAGATAGACGCACACAACAGATATTTCATGCAAATGGAAGATATATGTATATTACTGCTATTGCACTGTTTTGGTATTCTCTTGAAGCCGCATAACAAAATTTGATTTGTACTTCTGTGGCTTACCTTTAACCACCTCCATCACCATCGTACTCGTTCACTATTCACTTCCTTGTCCCAATTGTATGATACAATGCGAATACTCTACGAGTAGGAACATACATATATAAATTTCAAACACAGGTTAAAATTTGCAAAATTCTCAGAATGGATTGTGCGGCTAACCGAAACAATTAAGGAATTTCATAAACTCTAGCGGTGACGGTGTTGAAGGTTGAACTGCCAAGACAAGTAAAATCGCACTCATGCACTCATTCACTCAAACCACATCATACCAATGACAGATATACGAAATATTGGTAGACAGATATGCGGACAGCTGAGTTGAATGGCTTGTTGAATGCAAATATGTCAACAGATTGTTATTGCTGTTATTCTTATTATAAATATATGTCTGCAATACAATATACACTATGAGGTAATGGGAAATACGTGTTCCGACTTCGGACAGTAAAGTTATGTTACATACATACTTCCTACGTACCATTGCTCTTAAGTATTCTATTGTAATTACTCCATATTTTGAATTATTAAATTTTCAAAAAGCATACAAATGCACATACAAATATAAACAAACTACAAAAATGCATATACATACACTCTAGTGTATTATATGAATATAATTGCGATGCAATAATTATAGCAAACAGTTATCTAATTGTATTTTTTATTGTAGGTAGGTACTCGTATATAGACATTATCATACTAAGTATGTACATACTTACACTGTAAGACGGCACGCTAGGCAAAGTGATTCAATAACAAACAAGAGCATTACGTATTGGAAAATTCACATTCATAACTTTGAATAATTATATAAATGCAATAACAATCGTGGAAAATACTTAATACATATCAATGATTGCAATTAGCTAGATTATAATGTAAAGCGAAATGTATAGTATTGATGCTATTTTTTCCCCCTTTTTTATTGAAAGATAATATTAAATAGGTATTATTTCCAAGACTTAATAAACTTGAAGCTTGATAACATGGTTTCTCATAGGTAGTAAATAATTATTTTGCATTCTCATTTGAATTTTACATAAGTACAATTTTCATAATATTATCTAATTATAATTTGTTTGTATATTGAATGGAATAAGTATTGCAGCAAAAATAACATTCAATATTAACACATGCATTGATTGAAAGAAAAAGCTCTCGAATGCCTTTAATGTCGAACAATTTAATTTCGACAATTTAATTTCGATTACAATAATATCGAAATCGAAATTTTCCCCCAAACAAACTTATACAATCAAACTTTCAACCTTTGGTAGGAGCTGTATAAAAAAAAAATATGACCGACCCCAACTCAATGCTTCGTCCAAAAAATATTTCCTCAAATCTAAATACCCCATTTATCAACTTCTTAAGGGAGTGATTTAAACCCTCCTAAAATTCGGAAAGGAAGTAAGTAAGTAAGTAAGTAGTAAAATTTGGAAAATAGCGCCATAGTTGCCCAGGTATCATCTCTAGGCGGGTATTAGTTTGACTTTATCAGTACTTTTCCCATCATACCGTCACTTTTTAACAGGGCGACAATATGAAATGAAATTAAACACATGTGGAAATGTAACCCAGAAATCGCATGCTGAAGGAAGAAATTTTAATCCGGCTAATATTTTACCACCCTTCCTCATAAGAGATATTATTTATAAATATTTTTCTCGAACATACTTACCCACTATGCCTACGCGTTAAGGGCATTACCATGCTGAATGGATGAAAAATGCACCTGCAAATCAACTAATAACTAATTAGCTTCCCAGGAATCACACCAGGAGGGTAAAATATATATCCGACCACTATTAGTTTTACTTCTTTAATATTTTTTTCGAACATACTTACCCTCTATACACACCCCTTAATGGGACTGACATACAAAATGAATGCAAAAACTTCTGAAAATCGACAAATATCGACATAGCTGTTAGAACTCGTCTCTAGAGGGTAAAATTTATTTACTTTTCCTAGTTTTTCTATTAGCTGCAGTTTGTTAGTTACAGCTTACATGTTGACATACATATCTGGTCGTTGGAATCGAAGTATCGATTACGGCTGTATGCATTCTATCCCGACAGACGGTTCTGCAATGTGTTCTCTGGGATGATTATAAATTCCACGCACTGACAATTGCTGCAGCACTTGATCCATCCAATACAGGTACAACATTAGGTCTTAGGTTAGGTTAGATTATGTGGCTACCCCCTGAGAGGACACACTTATGCCAGAAGGGCCTATTGTGATACCACTGAGCTTCTCTTCCAAAACTGTTGTGCGTGCTAAATTTTAACAGCAATAGAAGGGACCTACTTATATTAGCCGGTTCCGAACAACCCGCAGAACCCTTGTGATATCACTTTAACTGAGTTTAACTTTAGAACAAAAGTGCTCTGTGACAAAAAAAGAAGCATTTTTAACAAATTGTTAATCGGTACTGCCAGAAAATTGCCACTTCCTGCCGACAAGAGGGCACCGGTCGAAAGAAAAACCTTTTCGATATAAAATTTTGTTATGCTGAAGTCGGGGATTGAACCCACGACCTACAGATCAGAAGTCCAACGCACTAACCACTGAGCTATGGCACCTACCCACACCCACATTAGGTCGTACTCTTCTTCGACTTTTGCCACCAGGCATCAAATAGAATGCCTCGTCAATAGATCAGTTGCTTACTTTCGCTCGATATGAGCGGTCCGGCGTAGCACCATCTTTTTAGTGGCTTGATAACAGCATAGGGCAATACAATTCTTCGTTATAATTTATTAATTACTCGCCGCCAATGTAAATAGGTCTTGCATTGAATATTTCTGTTGCAAAACTTCATGAAGTTAGTTATTAGAGAGTTGGCCCGAATTCTCAAATTACCGGATAAATTATAAATTATATATTTTTGGGAACTCATAAGAGAAATTATTATGTGAAATATCCAACATACCCGAAATAAAGATTCTTATATTTCTGATTACATATTATCTAAAGAAAGTGGTATGAAATGTTCAACCATGGGCGCTGAGGATGGCAATTACATTTCGTTAAAAAAAAATATCCTAGCTTTAGTCTTCGACTGAAGGCGAAATATGGAAGGCCATTAAATATTTGGTGCTTGATATCCTACAGATGAGCTTGATATATTCACAGTCCTTGGGATCCCGCCTACAGCGCAATTTTTTTCTTACCAGAATGTTGTTTTATGTGAAGGCATCAAAACATTCGATTGAGGTAGTAGAGCACAACAATATTCTACTTTTTAGTATTTACTTCCTCCAATTCCAGCTTTAAATTGGCTTGTATAGCTAGATACAAATTATGTAGGTGCAAATAGAAGCCCCGAGAGATTCGTTTAAACCAGCAAAAATTAATTATAATCCTACATTACCTCCATATTTACCGCGTGAGATAATTTTTATCAAACTGGGATAGTTTCATCCGACTATCGAGTCTTTAAAAACCCCACAGTTGCCAGAGACGGAGAGTTGGTCAGGTTTCTCCTCTTCTTCTTCATCGCGGCTTCTGCAGAAGTCATGTGTCGCTTGTGTAGGTCGCATATTTGTTTCTTTTGTTACCAATTGTATACACTTATTTTTTACTAAGAACATTTAGCGATGATAAATTCTATATAAAATCAATTTTTCTTACATTTAATAGAAACTTCAATCTCTCTCTCTCG